>OY757542.1:3025703-3075703 GCA_963584105.1 Alviniconcha strummeri
AACTTTATCAGATTGTAGGCATTACTATAATACTGTGTGTGTGTGCCTCTAAAGACCATACTTCAGGAGCTGTGTGAGAGTCGAGGTGGCCATCCTGAGCTGTCCGTCCTAACGAACCTTTTGGTTTCCATGGATGTAAAGATTTACTGAACCGTGCTTCGGCATTGGTCACAACTTGTCCCTAATATGTCAACTGACATCTGAGGATATTAAGCATCACTTCACCACCTCTGAAGACCACAATGCAACCACAATACACTAACTGAAGCTCTGCAGTTTTAAATAGTAATACTAACATAATAACAGATTCCTTATAGTGCCCCATCTAATAAGAGCCCAGGGTGCTTACAAAGACATAAGGATATGCTCATTTCATTGCACGTGCACACACACACACACACACACACACCACAATACACACCCACACACACACACACACCACAAAACACACACACACACACACACACACACACACACACACACACACACACACACACACACACCCCAAAATCCTTAGAACAAAAGCCCAAAAAGCAGATGGCACACAATAATTACTTACAGGCCAAATTCTTGCCGTTAAATGGGTCAAAAGTAAATGAAAGCAGAGTTTCTGTGTAGGACTTTTTCCATAATCTGGTGCCTGTATCTGCATTCCACAAGATGAGCGAGTATGGTGGGTGTAATGCCAGCAACAAGTCCCGTGAGGCATCCTGGTTACGTAGCCACTCCAGTGCTGCAATCAGAAGGACACAAGTAAACGTGAATGATACAGGTGGTGAAAATAAAGGATATTAATGTTTATGAAGTTCAGACTGTATTCCAGAACTTACAACATTGTTTCAAACCTAAAGTGCACCCCATACCACAGTGATTCCCATGTCACACACACACACACACACACACACACACACACACACACACACACACACACAGAGTCTCACACAAGCAAACACACAGACAAGTCATGCAAACACACACACAAGCAAACACACAGACAAGTCATGCAAACACACACACACACACACAGACAAGTCATGCAAACACACACACACACCTCTCTCTCTCTCTCTCTCTCTCTCTCTCTCTCTCTCACACACACACACACACACACACACACACACACACAACCACTTACTCCCACATATATATGCAGTCTCACACACACACACACGTACACACACACACACACACACACACATGCACACACACATATGCACACACACACACACACACACACACACACACACACACACACACACACACACACACACTCACACACACACACACACACACAACCTTGGACTGGTTTGTTTCCATCAGAGAAGTCAGTGCGGCTGGTTCCTTGGGCAACATCCCATGCCACGATGACCCCAGCATTGTCAGCTGATGCTAAACGCAGACTGTAGGGACTGTTGAGGTCATGGTGATAATTCTCATGGGCCCATTTCACCTGTAGACACAGGCCAGCCACACTACAGTGCATCTCAAATCTCACACACAATAAATTAATAAAGAAATCTTAGTTCTTATTGTACCTCTAAGTTTTGTTTCAAATGTACTGGATTATATCTGTTGAGCATATGACACTTGTGACTGAATGATATCATTCAGTCACAAGTGTCATATATGCATGGCAAAAATGCATGGCAAAAGTATCACTATTAAAGTATTATGCCATCATTAATGATCACAACTCTGTGTGTGTGTGTGTGTGTGTGTGTGTGTGTGTGTGTGTGTGTGTGTGTGTGTGTGTGTGTGTGTGTGTGTGTGTGTGTGTGTAATAGACTGATACCACTTTTTTTTCTCTTTTGTAATAAAATACCCAATCAAAATCCCCCCCCCCCCCACTTTTTTTTCTTGCTTTCTTTTTTAACGCTATTTTTTTAAGAACTGTTTTTATCAATGATTCTTTTTGTTGCTGGTTTTACATGGCTTAGGAAGTTTTAGGTACAACAATGGATTGTATGTATTGTTAAATCTCTTTTAGTTACCAGTTCCCTTATGTTCCTTTTTACAATTTCAGCTATCTCTTCCACTAAGTTTCCTCCCTACTTACAGTTACACACTCCATTTCCAGCTGATGTATAAATTTATTATAATATCAATTCAGACAATCATGTTTCTCTCTTCTGTATCTACAGGTCAGTGCTGAATATCAAACAGATCCTACCTGTGTCACAATTCCTTTGTGCTTGTCCAAAGTCTGTATGATCTGTAGGGGGAAAAGTCACAAGAATGCAATAAATTTATTCAACATTAAAACACGTGATATGGCTGAATTATGAATGGAAACAAAACATAAATAAATGACACATGCATATTTTATTTTTACAATACATACTGTATTGTAATGTTATTTGTGTTGCTCACAATAATGTTGGGGTTCTCTTTTATCCAATATACTAACACATGGCTGAGTCACAAGGTATTCTTTATTACTAGAGATATAGACATATAACAACTAGCACAGAGGACAGAGGAACATGTGATGGGTAGCAGGAACAAAGAGCAAGTGGGAGGCCAGTGTGTGAGAAGCAGTGAAGAGAGGGGAAGGGGGGAAGGGAGTGGCTCTGGGGCATCGTCACTACTGACCACACTCATGTCAGTCTGGAAGCTGCTATCAGGTTGTTTATGTGTTGGGGTGGGAGCGTCCGGTTCCAGACTGTAGGGCAGTAAGGGAGCAGAGGTTAAGTGTGAAATAGGACTATACCATTACAAATACAACATAAATAACAGCTTGAACTTTACTCACAAATCACATACTTTAATTCCAATCTTTGTTTTTGAATCCACTTGGCACAATTAAAACACTACTGCATGTATATGTCATACATAATTTACCCACTTAAAATCAACACACACACACACACACACACACACACGCGCACACACACACACACACACACACACACACACACACACACACACACAGAGGCAGGAACTTATTTGATTCAGCATCATCACAAAATGACAAACCACACAAAACCAGTTCTGTGCACCCATCCACTGGCACACATTGACAGATATCCATATATAAATGTATACAGTACATGCAAAGTACAAATATAACAACTGTGTTGTTTCTTGTGTAAATCAGAGGGTGACACACTGACACAGTGACAGTGGCACTGTGACAGTGCATGCAACTGAGTGGGGACAGCAACCGTGGTTTATTTAACTGATCAACACTCTTGTGGCTGCAGATGTGAGGTAGACGACTATATCTGACTCTGAGGCAACAAAGTTACTGTCGTACTCATGCATTAGTCTAGACCAGATTGTTTTTGTAGATCCACTGCACAATGGCCGGTTCTTCTTCTTCTTTCATTTAAGGGCCCACAATCAACATGTCGATTATTCTGGCTCCTATAACTGGTGTGGATTTGCTGTGTCAAAGGTAGGGTTGTTGCGTCAGTAACGTTTGTTACGGCAAAGTAAACATTTACAGAGAGTAATGTGCAATTCGACCTTACTAAACTCGAATTATCACAAAAACCGCAAAGAATATATTTATGTGACAAACCTGTTGGCTAAGGGGTGTGTACGGTTATAGGTTCTGCAACAGCAGCTCAATCAGTCCCACTTAACAAGCCTTATATTTACTCACCAGTCGCATGCACCCTTATTTTGTGCATGCAGCGGGCCTGTTATTGTTTTTGGAAAGAGTTTCATTGCGAAAATCCGCAGCTGCTGGGGTGTAAATTGGGTCTTCTTCCCCAACCACTGGTCGTTTTCACTTCACACTGCCATTTCGCAAGACAGTACCACGCGATAAGCGTATTGAAGTAAACTGTAAATAACATTCATTTATATTAGATAATTAACGTACTCAAATTTGAATAAATATTTAGTTATTTAATATTGAGTTCTCTGTTCTGGTTGTCTTGCTATGTGATCCTCAGTGGTAGTTACTATTTTTATTTTTATTATCAATTAGTTTGCATAAATCTTGCAGCAGACGACAATTTCCGCTTTCGTGTCAAAACTTCCGCTTGAGTTTGGGTCACCCAAAAAACGAAAACGTGTCTGCTTCTTTCGCCCGTCACGATTTCGTTTAGGGTACAGTCTGTCAAAGCACAATGCGAAACAAAAACCTGGCAGCTGAACTTGTTTTACGGTTTATCCTGTTCGTCATTTTCACGTGAGTTTCTGAAAGAATACATTAATAGCCTATCGTTTTGAATCTGTTGTCTGTTGTATTTGTAAACTATGTTGTCTCCGGAGAGGTATTACTAGGTCTGCTAGGCTAGTGGGGACCGAACTCCGTGTAGGTAAAGAAAGAGGGACTGTGTGTTCGCCGTCAGACTCCGGCATTATGTGATAGGGCATGTAGATACTGTGTGTACATGACTCCATGAGTCCATATGTGGACTCTTTAAATTAGTTTAATTACAATACGTCAGAACGTATCCAGTCAGAAGCCTTTTTGTGATTTTATTGAACTATGCAGTGGGGACATTTAAATTACATAATGGGATTTTTAAGTCAGCTTGTTTTCTTTGATTTTCTCCATTTTGTATTCATAAATATATACATCTGTTCATTTGTCTTGAAGGGGCTTATAATATATTGGGGAGGTGGGGTGGGGGTGGGGGATCCAGTGTATGTTTTACTTTACCTCTATCCCCCCCTCCCCCCCTTTTTTTTTAGGAAAGAAGTTGTACATGAAATGAAATGGTGACTTTGACTCGTTTGAGGTTATATTCTAGTTACAGTTGTAACAATCACCAATCCCTTAATCAAACAAAAAGCAATATAATTATGTACATGGTACTACTACTAGTACTGTAGTAGTATTGTTTTGAATTTTGGTTTTGCTTTTCTTTTTCAAATTAATTTGCACTGGTACAGTAGTAATAGTTTGGTGTTTGTTGTTTTTAACTGTCAGCATTACAGATAATGCTGCACCCTTCCGCCGTGCCCTTCAGCCTGAAGAGTTGTGGTTGTACAGGTATCCCCACACACCAGACTATTACCCTGGAAAGCTTATGTGGGTATGGTGCTAAGTGTTGTCAATCTGATCTGACTTTGTCAGTCAGTTACTATTGTGTTCATCATTCATCATATTGATGGTAATGGTCTAAAAGTAAGACAGTAGTACAAAGGATAACAGTTGCCATTAGGTAAAACTAGATACTAATCAATGATTTAAATGTTAACTGTAACTTTATAGTTTATATAAATTATAAATATATATATTAATTATATAATACTTTACAACCATTCTTTTTCTAAATGTCAATGCTCCACTTAAGTTCCCATGAAAACTGGTCAGATGTGATAGATCTGATATTTTTACAGGAGAGGGGGAGGGGGGGGGGGGGTGCACTCATTTTGACATTTTCTGATGTGGGTGACAAACCTTCCCTTAAAATCATGGCAGAAACTGATACAGTAAAAGAGTAAAATTTAACAATATCTGGTCATAAGCCATAAAACAAAATAAGATCATTTATATTTATAATTATGCTTTATTAAATTAACTTGACTATATATAAAACAAAATCAACAAAATTATACATTGTGGATAAATTGATTATGTCATTGTCAATTTATTTGCAGGTAACTGTGTTTTCTGTTCCCACTATTGTATTTGTGGCATTTTACGTTGTGCGCCGAGACAGCGAGGATCTGATTCAGGCAACTCTGGGTACGGAAACACTTGGATCTAAGTATAACAGAAACTTTTTTTTCCCTGTTGGTTAGTGCTGTGTGTGTGTGTGTGTGTGTGTGTGTGTGTGTGTGTGTGTGTGTGTGTGTGTGTGTGTATGTGTGTGTGTGTGTGTGTGTGTGTGTGTGATTAATGTTTTGCAATCAGATACTAATGTATTCGCTGATGTATTGACCTGAGAATGTAAAAGATATATATAACAATAAAATGCCTTTGTATTCATGACTGGATCAAGGTGACAGGTGTTATTTACCATTGAATGGATGACTAATAAGGCAGCACTGTATTGCCAATGATTGACCTTGCCACAGATGGTCTCATTGATCACAATGTAGTCTTATGTTATTTCTCTCTGTATATATATAGACACAGGTGCATGCTTACTAAAAATTAATGTGTGTGTTTTAGTTATACAACACAGTACAATGAACACAAAACATCTCTCTGACCTTCTCACTGTGTATACCACTTCCAGGCAGCTTCTGTCTTCTTAGTTGTCTTACCCTGCGTTACATTCCTTCTGTGCACCTGTGTGTGTGGGTGGGTGGGTGTCTGGGTGGTGGGTGAGTAATACAATATTATACTATATATAATATAATTTATATATATAAATAAAAGGTTTTAATGTGAACATTGTTGATCTTGTAAAACATGGTGTGCTCACCCTTGTTACTGAGATGTATATGATGATATAGAAGTGACTGTTATTATTATTAGTTTGGTAACTTGCCTTCTTTTTAGTTTTACACTCTTACTCTTAGTTACTGGTATTCACAAAGTAATTATCACAGGAAATATATAATCTATCACTTTCATGTCAACAGTTACAGTGCTGCACCATGTAATTTGCATTACCTAGAGCTGTGTGTGAACATATCACAATGTTCTTAGCACACACACAGTGACACACACACACACACATTTTAAATGAGGGAAGAATGCAGTTTGCATAGCTAGATAAAGTGGATCAAGCAACTATGCAGTATTTTGAAATAAATGCACATACTGAACTTCTTGGTTAAATTTTCACTTTTGATAATGATATCAACTCTTTCATAATCATACTCATAGTTCTCATTTACTTATAATATTGGCATACTAGAAAAATATTACAATGGATCAATTTTGCTTGTGTTTCAGGGGTGACGTTGTCCATATACGTTGCAGGCTGTGTCACAAATTTTGTTAAACTGGCTGTGGGAAGGTAAGCTTTCATGTAAATGGCAACTGTAGTATTGTTAGTACAGTGTAGCATTAATATTAATCATACTGATAATGCGTTTTTTTCCTCTTATTATACAGTAGTAAGTAGTGTTCATGGCCATGCTTATCCTAAATACCAAATGTTAAAAGTCATAAGGGATGAAGTGCTCAGTGTCCAGTTTACTGTATTTTCAGGATACGTATTTGACTTTTAATTTTATGAGAGCACTGTTGTTCATTGTCTGCTGGACTGATAAAAATTGTTTGCCTGTCTTCAGACCACGGCCAGACTTCCTGTCTCGCTGTTATCCTGAAGGTCCTCCAGAACATGTCACCATCAAGGACACTCTTTCCTGCTACGGCAATGAAAAGCTTGTTCTGGAAGGCTTGAAAAGTTTCCCAAGTGGGCATACTTCATGTGAGTGTGTATCAATCTGCCTGTGGTAGGAGCCATTGGCTACAGAGCAACATCACTAAAACAACCATGCCCATTTTGTTTCAATCAGGAGGAGGAGGTTTGTGCTACAACCTTGCCCATGCTTTTGCAATCAGGAGGAGGAGAATGTTTTTGCTAGGCTGAGTTCTCTTGGTGGGCTGCATCATGAGAATGTATAGTCAGTCTGCCTGCCTGTCCTGTTTGCCTTGGATTTGTCACTAACTGCAGCACAGCATCATGTAAGTGATCACATGTGTGCTTCCAAAAGGAGCAGGAGGCTGTTTACAAGGCTTGAAAAGTTCCCCATAGTTGGTGTGCATTCTGTGAGTGTATGTCAGTCTGCCTATATTGTCTGTTCTGTTTATCTGTGCCACTGACTGCAGTGCAATGTCATGAAAGTGACCATACATGGAGAAGGAGGGTGTCTGTCAAGGCTCAAAAAGTTTCTGTAGTTGCCATGTATCATGTAAGTGTGTCACCATTGTGATTGTCACCACTTGTTTGTCCATTGCTGTTGACTGGGTGTAAAATACCAACTTACTACTATTGTCCATTGCTGTTTGTTCATGCTACTGATCGCCATTGCAGTATTACCAGAAATGATCATGCCTTTTGGAGCAAAGGGGAGAATGGCAATGTTCTACAAGCCTTGAAAAGTTCCTGTAGTAAGCATACATCATGCAAGTGTACTCCGGCATAGTCAATGTGACTGACTGTTTTGTTGCCTGGTATGTGACTGACTTTTGTTGCCTGGTCCACAATGCTTAACAGTGTTCAAATGGGCATGCTTGCATCATGTGTCATAGTCGTGCAGTGTGCCTATCTGTTCTGTTGTTTGTGCCTTTGACTATAACATCACCAAAGAAGCCTTACCTGTTCTGGCATTGAGCATGGTTTGCAAGGCTTGGACAGTTTACAGGCCAGCGCATTGCAATGTATGATGCCTTGACTGTGTTTCTGTTTATAAAGGGATATATTTTCTCAAGGGATAGGTTGTTTGATTGATTGATTGTTTTGTTTTTACAAGAACAAAGTATTATATTCTTTTGATTGACATGACAAAAATGTGAGCAGATGAACTTTTCATGCTGGACTTTGTTAGATGACCATCTACAGATATAGCAATGTTACAACTGACTCAAATGTCCTGAATCTTCCCTGCCTTTTTCCCATCCTCCTTCTTTTATCTTCTCTGTGTGCAGTGTCGTTTTCAAGTCTGGGCTTTGTAGCACTGTACATTGCAGGCAAACTGCAGGTATTTAACCAAGGCAGAGGCAGAGGTTGGCGCTTTGTCAGCTTCATTGCACCTCTGATATGGGCACTGATGATTGCTGTATCACGTACATCAGATTACCACCACCACTGGCAAGGTAGGATCCAGTTTCAAACACCATGATTTATTCACCATTACTTGACAAACCTGCTTGTGACCTGGGGCCGTTTGAGGCTCATAAGGGATATAATTTGCAAAGTACAAACTGACTTTGGTTTTCAAGGAGTACAGTTACTATTTGTTTGTCTATAGCAAGACAAATCTTCTGAAGATGAAGTAATTTTAGTTAATGGCAGTTGGCATCTGCAACTAGCAGCTCCATCTAGATGTCAGTCATGAAATGGCTACAGTTTCAGTCTCTTCAGAAGAAAGATTTTGAAAACCCTGTCCTTTTTTTCTTCTTTTTTTTCCTTTTTTTTTTCTCGAAAAGTTTGTAAGATGCTAATTGCTGTTAAATGTATATATTGGACATGTATATCATGCATACTTGCAAAACTCCAGGTCCAGATAACAAACAGCAGCCCTTGACATGATAAGAGCATGCATTTCCTGACTGTGAAGGTGTACTCTTTGGCCATAAAGTTGCGACAATAATTAATATTAATAATGTACCATGACATTGACTGTTTGCAGATGTAACGGTAGGAGCTATCATCGGCCTGGTGGTGTGTTACTCATGCTACCGCCAGGTGTACCCCAGTCTCTACAAGTTGAATTCACACCTAAGCTACAGCCAGTTCCCACCTGTTGCAGACTCTTTTGATAGCTCCAGGGAAGACCAAGACACACCAACATCCCCACACCCCAAATCTCGAGACACAGAATTTACCTTTGTCTCCAAAATTGTCTAGTCTATATATTTTGTACTGTGTATAAAAACTAGCATTTTAGTTTGGTTCTGTTGTGTGACCTTCTCTTTCAAACCAAGTCTTCTTAGTGCACTGCCAAAGGCACTTACAGTGTTTGATGAGACAAGCAGCTTTTGAGGCATAGTTTATGTTGGGTTATAAAAATAAGAGGTATATATATTATTATTATACTCTTATTACACAATTCACTACCCAACAGTAGTTTTGTTTGGTCATTCATCTTGAGTTAATCCTGTGTGGTTGACAGGATATTTAAATCCAGTTTTTAGCAACATTTAGTCAACTCATTACATACACGCTGTTTTTAACCAAAGTATGAAACATTTCTGAGTGTTCAGACTCACTTTGGCAGAGGGGGTCACATATTAAAACCAACAGTGGGACCACCAGCAAGCAGTACAAAGTTTAAACCTCCTAGTCTTTAAACAGAAGGTGCTGTAGTTGGGTATGTGTTTTTTTGCTCATGTGAAAAAAATAAATGTCAGTCTTACTAGTGATCACTGCTCACTTGAGACTACCTGCTGTTTGCTGATGGCAAAAACTAAGGTGCCAATTTCTTTTTTGTGCAATATCCACGGGGGGGGGGGGGGGGGGGGGGGAATACAATTTACAGATTAGTGTACATATATATGTATTGTTTCTCTTTTTGTTTAAAATAGGTTCTTTATCTTTGTTTCATCCAGTGGATTCACTTTTTGTCATATTATTGTGCCATATACCTCTGAAAATGCAGCAGCTATTCCTGACAGAAGACTGACAGTACTGTGATTAACATAGCTTCTAAATTTGATGCAAACTTGAAGGTACAACCCATCATGTATTGGTTTGCATAGATCAGCTTACATGGCATTCCAGGGGCATTTCCTGTATGTTGCTAGCACCAGTCACAGTGTTTGGTAAACAGACAGCTGGAGGCAGTATATACTCTTTTCACTTTTGTGTACTGAACTGCACCAAAATGATTCATTCATTTTGTAACTTGTTTCTTTTTTTAACCAAACTTCAGTTTAAGGCATCTTTAAAGAAACAGTTGCCTTCTCGACTCCAAACTTGTTTTTGTCTAAAGGGTCAAAGAAATTGAAATAATACTGAACATCAAGGATTTATCTGTGAAAAAAATGTACCCTTGATTTTATATTCAGTTTCTATTCTGAGTTTCACAAGTAACAATTATCAGGACTTGCCAAACAACAACCAAATGTCCTAGTCCTGTCTGATATCACACATGAAAGTTGCTTTCTAGCATTAATTGAGAAACAATATGAAAGAGGCTTCAGCTAACTGTTAGGCCAGCTGTGACACTTGATGATTTTTTTTCATTTTTTTTTCATAGTGGAGTCTTGCTAACTGTTACTGATGCAAATATGACTTTAAATTGGAAATAAAATCTACAGATAATTACTAAACAAAGTCTTGATTCGAAGTTTTTATCCCTTCTAGACCTGTATGAGAAAGATTTGCCTTCCATGACAAACCGTATTTTTAGAAGGTTAGCTCCTTTAAAGACCTTGATCATTTCTCCTGGGATTTGGGGGCTATGGATTTGTGAATACGTACCAAAGATGAAATTTTGGACATGATTAAAATAACCCACTGTATGATCTGCACTCATATTCATGGGAGAAATTGGCCTTACAGCCTTGCAGTGAATGTGTGACAATTGAGCTCTTGCTCTTTCTTGAACACGATAAGTCATGTTATGTTGGATCTGACTTGGGGCATGTTTTTGGTGTGAATTGTTTTGAATGGCTTTTTTTATATTTATTTTTTACATCATTTTCCTGTTACCACTTTCATACTTACAGTTGTACCCACACTGCTCAAATCACACCCACTGGAAATGTTATGTCATGGGAATTTATGTTGGATAAAAACACATTTTAAAACACATTCCCAAAATCAAAATAATATATTTTGACAGCATACCTCATGAATTCCCTCTAATTATGCTCAGTGAACCCAGTCCTTACATCGAAGGAGCAGAGAAAGGGAGTATGTGTGTACTGTGTAAAACAGCATGATGGGTTAGCACAACCAGCACATTTTGCTCCATACTTTTTTACTCACATAGATATGAACCTTTTTGAAAACAAAATGAGGAAAAAAGAAGAGAGAGAGGGAGCGAAAAAAAAGGTGGTTGTGGTTATAATGTTTATTAGGAGAGAGAGAGTGTGTGTGTGTGTGTGTGTGTGAGAATGTATTGTCAGGTTAAAAATGAGTTTACAAGAAAATTAAACACAAGGACTGAAGGAGTTCTACCAGTTGTATGATATATTGTTCAGAATATTGTTTGTACAATTGTTCCTTTTTCTTTGTGGTATTTTATATATTAACCACCTTTTCAAGTATGTTTTCTTTAAAAGAAGAAGTAACAAGTGAGAACATGGCAGCATTCTACCACAGCAAATGCTGTTAGGCTTTCATGCTTCACCTAACTAAATCAGTCGCATGTGTATGTATATAAACATATTTTTGTCGTAGTATATTATACAAAAGAATAATCCAAGATGAAGGCCTGCGTGTTGCTTTTGAAATCTGAAAACTGTGAAGAGTTCCCAGCTAGCACAATGATGCTGAATAACATGGACAATAATTGTAGGTATAGGACTTGGTGTTCTGGTTCTTCTGTCTGAAGTTACTGTAATGCCTGGCAAATCCTATAGTTTTGTGCTTAAAGAGCAACTGAACGAAATGTTAAAGAATGACGTGTCTTGAAAAGCATCGTGATTGTGTCTTGATTTGTTTGAGAGTACACGTTTCTTCATCCACAGTCGCAGAGGCAAAAGATGATGTGATTGGTGTTATGTTTTTATTGTTTGAATGGAAAGTGCACGATGCAGGTGTCTGCTTTTATGATGATCTCGTCAATGGTGAAAGCTGGCCAGATAAAGGCTTATGCTGTTTTTTTTGGTCAGTTTTCACCCTTGTCTCATTTTGTTCCTGTCAAATCTCTTGACAGTATTGTGATAAGAGACCTGTTTCTGGGTTGAACATGAAATTATTTGCGTGACATATATTATGTGTGTGATTATGTTTTCAAGCGGTTGTTTGGGAAATAAATAAAAGGAAGACTGTGAGGTTGTTGGCTTTCTTGTACTCATTTTGTGAAGGTGTTAGGTAACAGTGAAACGCATAAACGGTTACTCACAGTCCTACACACACGTTTTGAAGTTTTGCATCATGAGTGTGCATACCCGCACTGAAACCTTTGGGTTTCACTGTATCAAGATTAAACTGGTCACTCTCATGCCTCTTGAAACAGTAGCAGTAACGTGAAATGTGCTCAGCTGTACTGCCGAATCTGCTTCAAGCGCCCTATAATCGCAAACAGCCCATCTGTAATACTAAACTGTTACTCTCTGTCTTGAATACCGCTCCGGCTTTTCATTAATTTTTTTAAATAATGATGATAAAAAAAAAAAAGTCGTCGTGGTATGAAGTCTTTAAGAGGTCTTCTGTGTTTGAAAATTCCTTTTTTCTTTTTCACCGGTTGGAGGCGAGACCAAGAAACGGGTCAGCTCAGGATGTACAAGAGGCTGTTCAGCGTTAATGAGAGTGTATGTAAGCTCTGTTAAGAAAGACTTAAATCTCATCAAAGCCCATCATAGAACACCGTTTGAACTGAAGTGTGCTGTATCCAGTGGGTTCTCCAAAAGCAATTTTCCACACCGTTGAGGACTTCTGCATAATCATTATATTGTCACTGTCAGCGTACATGGGCGCATCTACACTTCATTGAGGTACTCCAGAAAGCTTCCAATGGAGGGAAGGTCTACGGGGCGTTCAGTGATGGGGCGGGCAAAGTCTGCAACTGCCTTCACAGGCGCACCCTGGGTGGTGTAGAACCCGCTCACAGGGTACTGTCCGTATTGATGGCCTAGCTGCGGGTACTGTATGCCGTAGGGATACGCCGGCGGAGACCCCAGAGCGGTGTGCGCTGTGGGGAAGGGGTAGGGCAGGTACTGGGCAGCGGCTTGAGCACCGGGGGGGCAGAGAAGGGTCGGGGGTTGCTGAATCATCTGAGCTTCTTGGTAGCCCGGAGGCAGGTAAGCCGCTGCGGGGAGATCCGGGTGGCCTTTCGGACCGGAGTGTTCCAACCTGTTTCCAGCCGGCGCTTGCCCCAAATGCGACAGAGATACAGTGCCGGGAGGCCGCGGCGTCCTGTCAGCGTGGCCGTTGGAGGTCCAGGCGGTAGGTCTTCCCCAGCTGTCGGACCTGCTGCAGCCTGCCGTGGCTGTGCTTCCGCGGCCGTTCGGCTGCGCTGCCTCTTGGCCTTCTTGTTGCGGATTCACGGGCAGCCCTTTATTTTCCTCGCTTCCCGTCTCAGTCTTTACCGGTAGGAACTTCTGAGTGGTCTTCTCCAGGTCGTTAAGTGTGGAAGTGGAGGTGGATGCCGAGACCATCGCAGGACCACCCACAGGGGCGCCGCCTGCATTGCTCCTCGGGTACGGCGGCGGTTGCTGAGCGGGGTACCCGAAGTATGACTGCATGGACTGAAACCACTGCGGTCTGTAATAGTGGTGGATGCTCGGCGCGTGAATGTTCTCACCAGCCCCAACTACGTCCACGTTGTGGTGGTAGGGCGGTGCAGGCCTGTGGCACAGAGTCGGAGGAGAAGGGGGAGGTGAGGGAGGCATGCTGGAACTGGCAACCACGGCGCCACCGCCGACATTTTGTGTGGCGGAGTTAACAACAGCATCGCAAGGAGCTAGACTGGGTTGGAAGGAGCTCGGGTTAGACACAGCTGCTTGCATGAGAGGAACCACGCCACACTGGTGAGGAGATCTGGTCGGCGTCAGACAGGCCGCGGACGACTGGTTCATCATCATGTCGGCGACGGACGGAGACCCACCGTTATACCAGTGCTGGATATAGGCTGCAGCGTTGCCGGCCTGGGCTTGTGGCGGCCCGAAGCCGTAGTCCACGCAGGAACCGAAACTTCCGAGGCCAGCATCGTTGGAATAAAAACACGCCGCATTGGGGCCGCTTATGGGCAGCCGAGAACTTGCAGGAAGCATCATCTCCTGCCCATCGGCGCATGAGGTCATTGCGTCGTCGCCTGGTGACACAGAGTATGGCTGCCTGTCATCCCACGTGCTGCTGAATTTGACCTGGTTGCCATGGCTGTCCCCTTCTAGTTGCTGACGCCTGCAGAACTCTTGGAACTGAAGCTGCTTCTCTCGCTGGCTTATCTTGTGGGCCACGTGATTGGAGGGCAACACCGGGGAGTGTCTGAATCAAAGAGACCCACACAGAAAAAAACACTTGACTAAAAGGATGCCCTAGCTGACACTAAAAGACAATAGCTTAAACAAACAAAAATTAAAAAGAAGAAGTAGCATATAAATTACGTCATAATGGAACACCAAGCATACGTCATTCTGACCAGTCGATTTCATCATTATTATATCATATGTAGAATCTACACACGCCGCACGCATATTCGCGCATGCGCACAAACATGACGTATTATTATATGAGAGGCATACATATGACGCACGCGCACATGTGACGCATACACACACACACACACGCACACACACACACACACTCTCTCTCTCTCTGTGTTATGCCGGTCAGTGTCAGAGAATCAAAATCTGGGTTTCCTGTGACATTCTCACGCGCGCGGCGTGCACACACACATGCACGCACGCACGCACACACACACACTCACCTATCAGCCATGGCATGCCAGGCAGAAGGGCAGGCCACCTCCATGATGCAACTTGTGTCCAGGAGTCCAGCCTCCTCCTTCTTGTCATCAGACTTGCCGCTTTTCCCGCTGCTGGATCCATGTGGCCCGTCGGAACTGTACGGATGATACCGATGGTTGTCCAGCTTCTTGGATTTGGGCGGCAGATGTTTGTCCTCTGTGCTCATTGTGTGGCCCATGGGTGGTGGAATGGTGTGCTTGAACTGAGCCAGACACATCAGGTCGCTTATAGCGTAGCGCCTACGCAGAACGGCCTCCTGTTGAATGTACGTGCTGTCCTCCTCCCTGAAGCAAATGACCAAGAAAAAGTAGATGAGGTCTTAGTTTTTTCACTAACGAGTTAGCCCTTATATAACCCTATGTCACAGTTGACTTGGCCCGGCTCAAAGCATCAGCTAACTAAATAACTGACTCATCAACGAGTAGCAAAGATCAAAATGAAAAGACAGACAAAAACTCGTTTTCCAAATTCGATGTACGATCATAACGGGGTTTTAAAGTGAAATCTACAAGTTTTTAGTTGGAACTCATTCGCTAGCTGCTAGACGAAAACATGTTTTGACTAGGCTATCTCCTTTAACTTAAATATATATACGCTACGTTGAAGGGCGCCCATGCCTTCTGAGAATACGGTAATGATCTTGCTGTTTATGTATAATAGTAACACCGAACCGTCCCCCCATTTTCTTCTTCTTTTAAAAAACAAACAAACAAACTTGTTTGTGAACTTGGAAGATCCGCAGACTGGCGTACTGTCAATGGCCGGTAATGATTAATGTGAATCTTTTAGAACAAAGTTTCTAGCTTCATCAAACCCATGTGTTTGGGAAGTCAACGTCCACATTAGCGATGAAACGTCTGAATGTGAATGAATACATTTCAGCGTGTTGAAGCTGTGTTAAAGAGAGAGAGAGAGAGAGAGAGAGAGAGAGAGAGAGAGAGAGAGAGAGAGAGAGAGAGAGAGAGAGAGAGAGAGGGAGAGAGAGAGAGAGAGAGAGAGAGAGAGAGAGAGAGAGAGAGAGAGAGAGAGAGAGAGAGAGAGAGAGAGAGAAGAAGAAGAAGAAGAAGAAGAAGAAGAAGAAGAAGAAGATACCCACCTAAGCGGGCAATGGGAAAAAGCGATGGAGAACTTTTTTGAGTTCTTGCTGATGACTTTGCCCCGTGACGTCAGCCATACCCAGTCGCCTCCCTTCGTCTGCAGGCGGAAGTACACCGTCTGCACCTCACTACTCTCCACCACTGGAATCATGTTGACATACACGTTCATTTTAGTAATTATGATCTCTGCTACTACTACCACTACCACTACCGCAATAATAATGGAGTGGTCGGATACATGAGGTCCCGTGCGCTGCTCTACTGAGTGATCGACAGACTCGTACTCGTTAAAGAACTAATCGCGACAGACTCTGAAAAAGGCCCTGGGAAGATTTCGCACACAATTAATCTACTAACGTTGGGTACTGTAACTGTACTTAGTTTGAATGGAGAACTGCGACATAGTCGAAGTTTACTTAGCCTGGAGAAATGCGATCCTGAATTTCCCAGGCAAAAAAATAATAATCATAATAATTTGGGGACAATAAAGTATACATAATATTAACAATGAGAACAAAAGCTCACAAATGAAATAACAACAGCATAATAATTAGCATGCTCTCCGGCACCATTATTCTCCATATAGCCTACAATTTGGTCTCCATTCTTACTTCAAATTGATAGAAATTATAATTTTATTAGTAGGCTGGGCGTATTAGTAGGCTGGGCTGCGTTGAAAGGTATTTCCGGACGAAGAGCGGCCTTTATTAAATTTCGATGAGAAAAATTCACCCAGTAACCCGACAATGAAGTACATAATTACAAAAATACAAAAAAAAAAAAAAAAAAAAGGAAAAAAAAGGATGTTCCATTCACGACCGACTGATGCACAATGTCAGCGAAATCGAAATAATATTGTTCAGCATTTACATTATTTATCTATTAGTCAAATGAAAACTATGTTCGTAAAACTATATAGCGTATGTGTTGCACCAATAGTTATACTTACACAGTTTATGACATGTCGCTAACGCCGTCAGATCCTCTGGATGGATAAGAGAATAAAAGGACTGCTTCTCCAACTCTTCTGTGTGGAATCCAATTATGTCCGCTCCTCTGAAACACCATACAGATTACGAGAGGTGGGGGGGGGGGGGGGGGGGTCCACAAAGAGCCAGTGTTAACTTAAAGAGTTACGATCATAAGTTTGGTATTATTTGTTTTTCGTTTCAGTGTTGCTCTTCGTCCACAGAAACCATCAGGCTAATTAGGGACGGGGAACCCAGGACGGCCACCTATGCTTTCATATAGCTCCTGAGCAGCCACTATAATTATATACACATAGACTGAAATGGCTTACTTTTTGTCCACCTCCTTGATGACCAGATCGAGGTCATGTTTGGTCCAGAAGACATTTTTCTGCAAGTCTGTGGTGAACTCTGCCGCTCTGAGCATGAAGGGATTGCAGAAGAGCAGAACTACGTTGCTGGATGAACGCTTGCTCTTCGGCAGGCTGGTTTCCTGCACTATCTTACCCGAACAGTGCATCTTCTGCAAAGCAAGGCACAAAACAAAAGCTGACGAACTGCATGGCTTGGAAAGAAAAATATGTCACCTCCATTTCACTCGTCCACTTCAGTCACTGATAAGGGCGCGGGTATTTGAAAAAGTTGTGTGTTTTTTGTTTCTGTTTCCAAATAATTTATTTTAGCTTACGTATGAAGTATTTCCACTCCTATTGACTGGGTTCAGCCAGGCGGTGGGGTACCACACATGCTGTAATTAGCAGTTAAGGATCTGAAAATCTAGAGATCTCAAAGGTTCCCTCTTTTAAGACCGCAGTACCGGAATAGGTCAAAACAGTGCAAATTGCTTCGCCTACTGACAGGAATGCTCTGGCTGCCTTTCTCCTCGGTTCATTTAACTTAGTTCTTATTTTTGATCCTCATCAGAGATAAAGTGACGTCTGCCATGTACAGTGAACATGGCTGTTGTTCAACGTAGTGATTCGACGGAGAAAAAATCTTGGTTGATTGGGCGTTGAACTTCAAATAAGTAACTATTTATAAGCCTTGACCTTCAGTTCACTTGCTTTATTTGTCACAGTGCACTAATCACAGTTCACTCTATATTGCCAAATTTAGGAAAACCTAACCACAACACATAAAATGTTATTCTTAAAACTGACAAGAATAACAACAATAACAAAAATCCCCCCCCCCCCTCCCCCCCCCCCCCAACCTCTCTCTCTCTTCTTAATTTTTGTTTTGTTTTATATAATTAGGTCTGTGGTGTGGACTCACCAAATATCCCACAGAAGTACCGCTGAAACAGCGCATACGGCAGATGAAAGACAAGGGTTTGCACGCCTCGCCTACTCCAAGACTGCACTCCTCTACATGGTGGCCACTCTCCTGCAATGTTGAAGACAAAGGTTTTGAACCACTGTCCAGCTGCAGCGCCATGCTGCTCTTCAGTCAAGCCCAGTGTCTTTGTGTTTTTTTGGACAAAAAAACAAAACAAACAACAACAACAACAAAAACAGACACGCGAGTTCTCCCACACCTTGGTGACCCAGTATATAGTTTATCTGGCTCTTGTAATATTGTTTTATATGTTGATGTGTGATGTGTACCAGAGTGCATGCCTGTGGACGACCCATAATTATGTGGTAAGAATCTGGTTGCTCTGTCGGTGCATGTCTCTGGATGACCCACAGGTGTTAAATACTTGATAAGCTTACCGTATGTCTCTGACTATGTGTTAGTGCCCCGAATACCCTAAGCCCAATCGGCTGTCTGTGGATGAGCTCATCCAGTGATACACACCTGATTGCCCTGATGATCAAAATGTGTGACTAAGTGACCTAGTGAAGTCTCCAGCACCATTTTGAGGTCGACCATGTCGTCGTGGTGTACAACACTGTACAGACAACGGTGCATCAGGTCAACCTGTAACACAAAACAGACCACTGACGTTAAGATCACATAATTAATTATGGTAATAATTATCACGTGCCATAGCGGGACTCCAATCAGACCAAACAGTAGGCTAGCTCATATTATGATATACACAGTGTCCAACAGCAACTCCACCTGCGGCTTCTTTCTGATAATGATTATGTGAAACCCGTATGGGAGCGTGGTACTGCCGCATAGCGAAATATAGGTCTAGTTCACAAAAATCAGATTGGTTTGTTTCAGTGGCTGCTTGGCGCATTCAGTTTACAGTAGTGTGCTTTTCTCTCTCACTCTCTCTCTCTCTCTCTCTCTCTCTCTCTCTCTCTCTCTCTCTCTCTCTCTCTCTCTCTCTCTCTCTCTTTGTCTCACACACATCTTTAAAGAAGACTGAGAATAGTTAATAGAATGCTTAATGGTTCGCACTGACCTTGAACATTGACCGATGGAATATCCGATTTTTTTCGCTTTAGTGTTTTATAAGTTATGGATTACACACACACACACACACACACACACACACACACACACACACACACACACACACACACACACACACACACACACACTTTAAAAAAAATTTTTAATATAAAACACGTGACGTCTCCAGTAGCCTGCCGGTGCCATGAATAGCCTACCGTACGTAGGCTAGGTGCTATCTTTTGCTCGAGTCCTTCATTCACCGCATGCTCTGAGACTGACAAACAAGTGGTACAGTAACAGACAGTATTCGGTGGCCGCTACAAAGAACTTCAACAGCTATTAGTCATGTCTCAATGGCGACACTTTGAACGTCAGGTGAGAAACATTCTTCTGCAAAGAAATACCGATTCAATGCCGAATCGCGTGGGATGAAGTAGTCAGAGTTGTAGGTAGGGTAAAGGTGTTAGTTCTCACCTGGTTGTACCCTAGGTATTGCAGTACGTTGTCAGATACGTAGAGAATAGTACCATCAGCTGTCAGCACCAGAAGGAATCCATCTAACACCTGGGGATGTAAAAAGAGTTTCAAACCCTCTCGATATAGTAAAATATATAAATCATGGAAAACAACCACAACCAGAACTATCAATGCACATATATGCAAACAAAGGCAGCAACAACAACAACAACAAATAAAAATAAATCAATGACATTATGTGGTAAAACGAAATTAATTTGAAAGGAAAACGTAGCTTGCTAGGCGTAGGCATAGGCCGTTATTTGGCCGTGAAGCTTGTCAAACCGCAATTACTTGCCGTCTTATCAGTGTATTGCTCTGGGTTCGGGGTTGGAATGGAACAGCTAGGTTAGTGTCAGAGTAGAATTTCGATAGAAATGAATCTTTTTCGTTCACTTTATAGACCTCCCTTCCCCTTCCCTTTTTGTTTTTGTTGTTACTGTTGATGTACTATGCCGCCAGGACTAATTCAGTCAGTGATTTCCGCAGTTCCTGAAACTTGACTGATTCGGTGTCAGTAGCTGGTGAACGGAAGAAACAGATGGTACAGCATTGCTTTAAAAAAAAATATCTGTCTCTGTCCAGGCACAAATATACAACTGATTGTTTTGCCACACTTCCTTGTTTTGCCACACTTCCTTGAGCTGTCTGTTGTGAAAGTTTACTCAGTTTTCCGTATCATCATGTCTCATAATTATTCGCCAAGAAAAGTTCGTCTGCACCAGTAAATGACATTTACCTCCCTTGTTCCAAGGGCTATCACCATCACTCATTTCCGATCAATACAAGACGCTCCACGCCTACTTGGTATGTGTACACTTCGTCTGCGTAATTCTACTGTTTGGTGTTACGGTAAGGTAACAGTAGAAGATGGTGTTGGCATTTATAATTTCTACTTTAACTGGAGATAAACCTCTGGTTTTGCATTACCAAGTGTACGGCCACATTTTTGATAGCACCGTGGATGGGGGAACAGGCGAACATCTTCGTCAGCTACGCAAACAACACATCAGTCGCGTTGCAGAACAGGTGCACTCAGAATACCAGTTTAGGCGTGAAGTGAACAATCTGACGGCCGAAGAAGACATTCAGAGACTCAACAATGACGATATGCTCCCAGAATTTGAAGTCGGACATTTTCGTGTTCAAACCCCAGTGGCATCGCCTAGCCTTCATCCAACAGACGCGGATGATGGCAGTCGCAGCGTAAAGAACTTTCAGCATGTAACATGGATGGGGGCGGCGTTGACTGGATTCATCCTACTCTGTGATTCATGTGAGAACCGAGCTGTGGCTGAGCAGGTTTTGCGCCTCCTGATTCGATACCTTCAGGAGCACGTTCGGGGTCCTTAACCGGCCGTCAGAAATTGCGGGTCGGGTTGAACGGGTTGCAGAAGTACTCGAGATGGTGCTGCCTGGTGGAAATCTGTTGTTTATGAACCATCGAGTTGTGAGGCAGATTGAGAAAGAGCTGGAAACTGTCATGAAAACTTCCTCATGATTTCTTCATGAGAAAGAGCTGGAAACTGTCATGAAAACTACTTCATGATTTCTTCAATGCAGAAAACTCTGTGTGTGTGTGTGTGTGTGTGTGTGTGTGTGAGTGTGTGTGTGTGTGTGTGTGTGTGTGTGTGTGTGTTCGGCGTCTGCGTGTGTGCGTGTGTGCGTGCGTGCGTGTGTGTCTGCCACAGAGAGAGAGAGAGAGAGAGAGATCATTACGGAACCAAAATTATGGTCCTTCAAAAAATAGTTTAACATGGTTTTAGGGGTGCACCTATAATAATGATGGGTACTTAGAGCACATAACCCACACAGGCCCTAAGTGCTGACACATTCTTTAAAGGACAATGTACAAGTGATATTTACTTTCATCTCTTTTATTCCTTTAAAGCATTTGTTTTTTGTACTGCCCAAAAAGGCACAACATTCCTCTGTGTGTGTGTGTGTGTGTGTGTGTGTGTGTGTGTGTGTGTGTGTGTGTGTGTGTGTGTGTGTGTGTGAGAGAGAGAGAGAGAGAGAGAGAGAGAGAGAGAGAGAGAGAGAGAGAGAGAGAGAATTTTAATGGTGTGCAGATTTTCAGCTAAATTTCCCCAACAGGAATATAATGAGATTAAAAAAATTGTCTGAATTGTCTTAATAGCAGTAAGCAGAGGAATAGTTAATATAATATTGTTAATGATTTAAAAGCATATACTTTTAGTCTTCACGTTTCACCTTTGGTTGTTTGAATAGTTTGTTTATGTGGATAAGTGTGTGTGCATTACATGGTACAATATTAACTGTTTCTTGCTATAGTCAGTGTTTATGTGTGTGTGTGTGTGTGTGTGTGTGTGTGTGTGTGTGTGTGTGTGTGTGTGTGTGTGTGTGTGTGTATGCATTTTATGTGTGTGGAAGAGGTCGGAATTTGGTCAGGAAAGTACCTGACCTCCATTACATTGGTCTCCAATGTACCTGCAGGCTGTGATTTTGCTGGGAATCATGAGAACATGAAAATGAGGACAAAATGTTGACTACTACAACTGTGCAAGGTACAACCAGTTATTTGCTCTCAGATATCATGAGTATAAAGTGTGCAAAACTTTTTTAGAACTGAAAGTTACTGTCATTCTTGTCCATTTATTCATTGTGTGACTGATGATCTTTGTGCAATATTCTGTGACTATTTTGAAAATGTGTTTTTATTTATCCAAAATGTTTTCCATAACACAACAGCCATGTCAGATTACAGATGTTGATTAAAACTGATATTTTCCTGTGAATGTTTCTGATTTATTGTCATTTCCTGATTCTCTCTCTCTCTCTCTGTGTATACATGCGTGTGTGTGTGTGTGTGTGTGTGTGTGTGTGTGTGTGTGTGTGTGTGTGTGTGTGTGTGTATTACCACTAGGCCAAAGTAGACAGCCAGGAAATTTAAATACCATCTTGTACTTCTTGTCTCTGATAGTTAATACCCCACCCCCTCCCCCACCCTCCAATGATTTCTGATGAATGCTTTATATTAGATTGTGTTTTCACTAAACAGTTTGTATAATTATGTCAAATGAAAAAGGGTTCAGTGGCTTTTTTTAAAGGCCATTTCAGTATTTTGTACAGTCACGAAACCTTTAACTCAGTAAAATCCTTATAATTCTATTTCATGAATTCTTTTCATCTCCCTCCTCCCCCTCCCTCTCTGTCTCAATCTGAGACATAAGCACCATAATAACAGGCATGCCCACCTTAACTGTATGACTACAAGTACTAGTGATAAAACCAGGAAACTTGTGAAGAGGACAATAATTAATAAATTAATGTACTCATCGCAAAAAGAGGAATGGAGGAGGTGGATTGGGGGGGGGGGGGGGGGGGGGGGCAACATTATGGCATTCAAGTTATCCGAAAATGAAGCAAAATGGGCACTACACTTGCTTTGTTTTAGAAACTTTAAACTCCTTTTTATTTTATTTTTATTTTTTTACATTTATAGCGGTCGCAACTGCTTTGCTGTACAATGAGAACTCACTGGCTCTCCAATGTGCCAAGGACGTTCTTTCGTCAGACTTAACACTGAGTTATCTCCGGGGAGGTAGTGGCGGGGCCTGAGATCCAATGTGGTGGTAGTGGTGGTGGTGGATGGTGGGGGTTTATAACAGACGCTATATATATACACTGTCACCACCAGAATGATTCTGCATTAACTGAGACTGACAGGCAGCAGTGAGAGCCAGGAAGTAGGCGCAGGTGTTCTTACAAGTCCCCATCCTTCAAACCATCCCGGTTGGCATCGCGGTGTGTGTCCCTGTGCGGGTCCCAAGTGCAGCACTCTGTGTAAAGTGGCCTCCCTGACAGCTGTGTTTACACGAGTCGTTGACTGGAGTGGCCCGGTGACACTGTCTGTCTTTACTGACACCCTCCCACCCGATACCGCCTGGTACCCACCCCCAATATATGCATGTACGCTGCCTGTTGTGGGTGGGATGGGCTTTTTCCCTTTCTCTCAAACAGCACCACTGTTGCTCCTAGCTTCCAAGCAATGATGCCTTAACCGGGACTCGGTGATCTCGGTCAGGTCAGTCGTGGGTATAGTGACGAGTGTGTCAGCGGTGGTGTGGTTGGGATAATAATCGATGCGTAGCGTATACATGTAGAGCTACAGATGTGGTACAAAGTACCTTTTTTTTCCCGTCCTCAGAGAATAACAGTGATACGGCAGCCATGCCCATTTGGACTATAGCCGCCCCCTGTGACATTGCAACCGTACCCATCTGGACTATAGCCGCCCCCTGTGACATTGCAACCGTACCCATCTGGACTACAGCATCTTCTGTGACATTGCAACCGTACCCATCTGGACTACAGCATCTTCTGTGACACTGCAGCTATACCCATCTGGACTTTCAGTAGCGCCCCCTATGTTATTGCAACCAAGCGCCCCGTATGACACTGCAACCATATGCATCTGTATTTTAGCGCCCTCTAAGACAATGCAACCGTACCCATTTGGACTTAGCGCCCCCTATGACACTGCAGCCATGAACTTATATGGGTATATAGGTCCAGGACTGCAGCCATATCCATCTGGACTTTAGCGCCCTCTGTGACACTGCAGCCATACCCACCTGGATTATCAGTAGCGTCTTATATGACTCCACTGCAGCCATATCCATCTGGGCCATAGCGCCTCCTTTGACACTGCAGCCATACCCAGCTGGACAGCAGCGCCTCCTATATGACACACTGCAGCCATACCGCCTGGACAGTAGTGCTTCCTATGACACTGCAGCCATACCTGGACAGTAGTGCTTCCTATGACACTGCAGCCATACCTGGACAGTAGTGCTTCCTATGACACTGCAGCCATACCTGGACAGTAGCGTCTCCTATGACACTGCAGCCATACTACCTGGACAGTAGCGCTTCCTATGACACTGTAGCCATACCTGGACAGTAGCGCTTCCTATGACACTGCAGCCATACCTGGACAGTAGCGCCTCCTATGACACTGCAGCCATACCTGGACAGTAGCGTCTCCTATGACACTGCAGCCATACCTGGACAGTAGCGCTTCCTATGACACTGCAGCCATACCTGGACAGTAGCGTCTCCTATGACACTGCAGCCATACCTGGACAGTAGCGTCTCCTATGGCGCTGCAGCCATACCTGGACAGTAGCGTCTCCTATGACACTGCAGCCATACCTGGACAGTAGCGCTTCCTATGACACTGTAGCCATACCTGGACAGTAGCGCTTCCTATGACACTGTAGCCATACCCATAGACAGTAGCGCCTCCTATGACACTGCAGCCATACCCAGCTGGACAGCAGCGCTTCCTATGACACTGCAGCGATACCCACGGACAGTAGCGCTTCCCATGACACCGACTGCAGCCATACCCATGGACAGTAGCGCTTCCTATGACACTGCAGCTATACCCACCTGAGCTACACTCTCCAACCCCTGAAGCCTTTTGTGTTGCAGAATGTAAATTATTGTTATTATTAACAACTGCTTTAGCTCGGGCCTCATAATTGCAATAATTATGTGCGTTGACGCTGTTTATGAAATAGTGGTAACTAATATCGAGACTCACCTGCAAGCATGCGAGTCCCTGGACGAGTTGCTTGACGTCATCATTGTCCGAGTCATGGGAGTTGATGCCGTAAGTCTCTCTGGAAAGCGAGTGTGGTTCTGTTTGATCTGACCTCTGACCTATCGCTGAGAAAATGGACACAAATGAAAAGCTGAGTTACATAAAGGAATGGCGTTTGCCTTTTGAGAATACTAGCTGCCGTGAAACTTGCGCGGTTTGACAGATACCTAACATACGAACTGAACTGAATAACCGACTACCAAAGGCAAGTCAGCTGATTAGTTCATGGACCTATATACCCATAGGTCCATGGATTAGCTACAAAAGCAAGTCCTTAAATTGATTACTGAGTTACTGTGTTGCATCTTTTCGATATCAGTTAGAAAGGGACATCGTTTTAACTGATGAAAAGGTAAACGTATTAGACTGACGAGATTTCACTTGTGGGTACCGAAGCTTCTGTAACAACGGCATCAATCGCGCTCTGGCCTGATTAAGAGATTGTTTTCGTATCCAATCCCGTTTCGGGGCGTATCCATTTTAGGTCGTAGCATCATACAGAGGGAAATAAGCACGAGTATTTCCTGCTTACTCGATTATTGCCTTTTCCGTATTTGTGTCCATAAAAATGGAATATCATTTATCCGTACAAAAATAAAACAAAAACTGAAGAAGAAAAAAAAGGGTTTTCAGAAATCCTTCGCCAGTGGAATCTGACAGATCGCCAAAACGGATGCTGCGATGAGTTCCGAAACTCGACCGAAATTTATTGATTTTTTAATTTAAAAAAATTAATGTGCCAAGTTCGAACTTCCCAAATGATGTGCAAAGAGAACAACAAAACAACAACAACAAACCAAAGCAAAACAAACAAACTCAACAACAACACAGCCTGCAAATAAGCATTTCATCCCCACGGCGAAAAGATGTGCACACAAAAATGAATAGTCTCATCGGTCTTAGTGAGATTATTGAAAGACGTTTCACATCATCCCAGTTGTTGTCGTTGTTTATTTAATACCCTATATCCACCCGACTTTCGCCACATATTTAGCTTTTATTGATTTACGCTACTATTATATTTTTAATTTATTTTTAATTTTAGTGATGCTTGTGTCCAGTTAAGTATCACACGAATAGGAGATTGAAAAGACTGATATATTTCATAAATTCATCTTTGAAAAAAGAAAGTCTTCCCAGTGGGACGGACAGGCGTATTTAGACAGCCTACTTCTCCACTGAGAAAAAAGAAGAAGCTCAATTACAGCTCAGACGCTGTGAGAAAATCGAGGTGGCCGTCCTGGGCTCCCCGTCCCTAGTAGAACCTTATGGTCTCTGTGGACGTAAGGCAACATTGAACTTGAGCTTGAACCCAATTATTCAGAGTTCAGGAGCTATGTAAAAGTCGAGGTGGCCGTCCTGAGGTCCCCGTCCCTAATAATCCTCATGGTCTCCATGGACATAAAGCAACATTGAACTGGAGCTTGAACCCAATTATTCAGAGTTCAGGAGCTATGTAAAAGTCGAGGTGGCCGTCCTGAGGTCCCCGTCCCTAATAATCCTCATGGTCTCCATGGACATAAAGCAACACTGAACTAACAGTGAGAGTCTTGATCTGCTTCTGCATCTTGACTTGTTTCTTGTGAATATTCAGAAAGCTAAGAGAGAGATGACAGGGGTCACGGGTGAATATTCAGAAAGCTAACAGAGAGATGACAGGGGTCACGGGTGAATATTCAGAAAGCTAAGAGAGAGATGACAGGGGTCACGGGTGAATATTCAGAAAGCTAAGAGAGAGATGACAGGGGTCACGGGTGAATATTCAGAAAGCTAAGAGAGAGATGACAGGGGTCACGGGTGAATATTCAGAAAGCTAAGAGAGAGATGACAGGAGTCAGGGGTGAAGCGGAAGGAGCTGCAAAGCAAGGGTGGAAGACTACTGGACGTCTGACAAGTGGACGTGACTCTAGCCACCTTAATTGTTCCTGTGGATGGTCCTAGGTGCCATTGTGGAACGACGACGTAAACCCACCTCCCTCACCTCTTGAACTTCAACTACTCTTCCTTTTTTGTGTCACACGCACGCACGCTCGCAGGCATACACACACACATACGCACGCACGCACGCACGCACGCACGCATGCACACGCACTCACGCACGCACGCACTCTCTTTCTGTCTCTATCTCTGTCTGTCTGTCTGTCTGTCTGTCTGTCTGTCTGTCTGTCTGTCTGTCTGTCTGTCTGTCTCTCTCTCTCTCTCTCTCTCTCTCTCTCTCTCACACACACACACACATATACACTCTCTCTCTCTCTCTCTCTCTCTCTCTCTCTCTCTCTCTCTCTCACACACACACACACACACACACTCACACACACACTTCCTCTCTCTCTCTCTCTCTCTCTCTCTCTCTCTCTCTCTCTCTCTCTCTCTCTCTCTCTCTCTTCATTTCTCCGCCCTCTCCATCTCTCACACTCACTCACACCTCACCACACTCCCTCACCCCAAAACCGTTATGCTGTTGCCTACCCTGGAAGTATCCTTTGGTGCGGAGGAGAGCGATGACCAGTCTGAACACTGTCTGACTGTCCAGCTTCCGACTCAGGGACGTCCTGTCTACAGGGAGCAGAGCCTCTAGTGCTTTGACCTCAGTCCGTAGCTTGTCGCGGTACCGTTTCGACTTGAAACTGCAAAATGACAAGGCATTCATATATATATATATATGAAGTGCAGATCTTAGATTTTCTTCGAGAGTGATTGTAGTGTGCCTTCCCACGCGTTATTTTTTTTGGCAAGTTCTGCCAATAGTACTCAAAAAGAGGGGAAAAAGCGGTTCAGACCTTCGATCTTCTTTCTACTGATTTGTTGCATACTGTACTTCACCACCCGATATTTTTGGCAGGTCCTGCCAATATCAGAGAAAAGCTGAGGAAAACGATTTCTTCGTGTTCTCGTCGTTTTTTTCTTCGTTTTTTGTTTTGTTCTTTCTTTCTTTCTTTTTCTTCTATGCTGTCGCACTTATACATAAAAAGCCTAACAAATTACCAAATCGGAAGAACATCTTCGTATCAGTGTAAGAACGCATTGCCTCTCGTGGCCCATCCACCCCCCAATTTCAGCCTATTTGAGCCTGTTTACTGTAGTAAAACAATAATAATTACAATCCCAAAAAGAGACTAAGACGTCAGGAGATTATGTGACCAGGGAAGAGAAAACTGAGGGGTAAGATATTAAAATTAAGGCACAGCGAGGAGTAAGAGTTAACCCTTGGACATCTTCGTTTATCTTTGTTGTCTAAATGTATATATTTTGTGTGGGGAAAATGTTTTCCAAACAGTTATGGTCATCAGGGGTTACATGTGCTAAGTGCCTAGTAGTAGTAGTAGTAGTAGTAGTAGTAGTAGTAGTAGTAGTAGTAGTAGTAGTAGTAGTAGTAGTAGTAGTAGCAACAGCAGCAGCAGTATGCCACTGATCTGTCTTCGGCAAATTAAAGGAACAATTCCTGACGGATCCATCGTTGGTAGGTGAGACAGAATGTCAGGTATATAGACTGGCTGGTAGCCTAAATAAGACCAAACCACAGGAGGATGAACTGACGACACAGCTATAGTTCACAGTTGCTACACCTACAGCTCCGCCGTTGAAATAGAAAAACAGGTGTCCAGTCCGACTGCCTGACCACACGCTGACGTTGACAAACGGCGACCAGCGGTCACTACCTGTCCCTCACAAAACAAAGATAGAGCATGTAGAATCGATCATCTGTACAGGAGGACACCCTGCTGTCTCTGCCAATTACCTCGTCCTTCCCCTATCCCCGTGTTCATGACGATGACATGAACGGCCCCGGCCAGGTAGTCATGCAAGTGTCATGCTCGTCTCTGTTCAACTGACACATGTCAGTGCTGTATGGTCAAAGGGCTGAAACTGTTACGATGATTACGGCCAACTTAGTAGATCGAGATTTTTTACTGACACTTGGACATTAGTCCCAAATAATTATTCACGGCTACACTGCGAAGATAAATTCGTTTGGTTTTAACAAGAATTTATTCAAGATAAAATACAGATACAATGAATGATTACGGGCTCATCAACAAGCTTTCTGTTTATAGTCTGTGAGCTCATTTACATACAGTTAAGAAACACACACACACACACACACACACACACACACACACACACACACACACACACACACACACACACACACACACACACACACACACACACACACACACACACTTACACACACACACACACACACACACACACACACACACACACACACACACACACACACACACACACACACACACACACACACAATGTATGGCGGACGAAATATTTCACCAAGCTAACAATAAAAGAGACAACAAAAAACCAAGAGGAAAGAAAGAAAGAAAGAACAACAACAAATACAGTCAATAGGAAACAGTCAAAACAAACTGTAGTAAAAAGAACACACACACACACACACACACACACACACACACACACACACACACACACACACACACACACTCACACACACACACACACACACACACACACACACACACACACACACACACACACACACACACACACACACACACACACACACACACACACACACACACACACACACACACACACACAAGTTAGGTAGACAGATTGGCTGGTGGCCTAAATCAATACTAGCTAGAGAGAAACGGAGTGTGGAGACAGTGGGGGCGGGGAGAGGGAAAGATGGTTTGAAGTCATTTTTCTACAGTAGCATATTAATTTTTTTCACAAAATTTTGATAAGATCGTTTGACCGTGCTAGTGTGTCGTGTTCCTCACACTGGCAACGAAACTCAAGTAGATGTATAAGAAGTATTTTAAAACCTTTTTCAAATACGCGGCAAACTGAGCATTTTGCTTTAACATTCAAACAGTTAATACATTTTCCCCACCAGCTACAAGACAAGTAGTTCAGAGTTTATCCATATCATCGATTGTTAGCGTATTGTCTGTGTGCTGCTTGAGGAAGTTTTTCTTTTTTTTCTTTTTCTTTTTTCTTTCTTTCTTTTAATTTCTTTTATACTGAAAACCTGTTCCTTGCCCTGAGTACATTGTATAACGTCATTGTCAGAGCTTGTCTCATTAAAGTTTTTTAATTAGATGATGAGATCCTGCCTAAATTCCAATATTTTGTGTATTCCCATGTGTAACATGTTTGAAATATGAAATATAAGGTTTCTGGTTTGACAAGACTCTTTCAGACCATTCTTGGGAGGAACTTAGACCTGCAGTACAAAGTCCCTGGCGGGAAAAGGATAAAAAGGGCGCACTTTTTTAAAAAGAAAAAGGGGGGGGGGGGGGGGGGGGGGGGGGGGGGGGGGGGGGCATTGCTATTAGACTAAGCAAACACGAAAGCGGCGCAACAAAAGTTTTGTTCAGGAATGGGTGTATGCCATGACGGTAAAACAACGGTACGACCAAATGATTATATTATATATATATATATCTATCTAGTTGAGTCTCTCTTTCTCTGACTGGGCGTAAAACACCAACTTATTTACTTACTCTCTCCCTCTCTCTCCCAGCATACTACCATACATCATAATACACACAGCGGGCATGACTGTTTTACTATTTATTGAGACACCTTTCCCCGCCGCAGTCAGTGATAGGTGCCAGAAAGCTGAAGATAATAGGATAATCCTTCAGAACAAACATCGTTGAGCACGGAGACAGGTTCTGACACTCGAACTGGCACCGGAAGCACCCCTGGGAATGGGGTGGGTGGACACTCGGGGGTGAGCAGTTTGGCCCCCGCGGTGACCGATGACAGACCATGCTGGGGACGGAGTTTTCCGAATCGGCCCGCCATGGGGTAATCGGAGAGACCTCCCCGCCTATTGTTTGTGATTCCTCTTTGACACTGCTGTGACAGGGTTAGGCTTAATACACCGCTGTCAGGAAGTGATAGCTATAGCTGCTGCGGAGTTGAGGTAGGGTCGTTGCCGTGAAGCACAGTTCAGGAATGAGGCGGGTAGGCGCCTAGTCGTGTACTATTTTATTAGATTTTGCACAGCTGATGTAGGATGTAAGTACTGTAATGTAATGTAAAAGAATCTCAGAGCTCAGGAGCTGTGTGAAAGTCAAGGTGGCCGTCCTGGGCTCCCGTCCCTAATAGCATAAGCCTGGTGGTTTTTGTGGACGTAAAGCAACACTGCAGAAGAGTATTTATAAAGCGCTGACGCCTAACGTGGGCCTGAGGCGCATCATACAACTTGACAGGATAGGGTCGACACAAATACTTACAGAAGCCAGAGCACAACGAAACCCGACTACACACACACACACACACACACACACACACACACACACACACACACACACACACACACACACACACACACACACACACACACACACACACACACACACACACACACACACACACACACACACACAGAGGTAAGTCATGCAATGATATATTATTCTTGATCTATTATAGTGTCTATAACATACAGCCGAGGTAGGTCACTGGTTAGGTAAATCCATCCAATCTATAATTATACACGTTAATGTAGACCTACAGTTCATGCGGAACTTGGCTGACCTCAGGGTCAATCCAACACGGCTGACCAGAAAATGGAGGGGCATAAAGACAAGGTCAAATTATGCCAGCAGTTCATGACCAGTAAATTTCATTTGTAAGAAAACCGATTGCTCTCTGAAACTGATCACCATATACTCTTTTCTGTGTACAGTGTATTGAATCTGGGCAATTCTGTGAATGTCTTACTTAACAGGCTGCCTTTTCTCTGTCTATAACCCCATATCAGGCATTTTTTTTTATAACTGCCCACGTTACTTACGCCAGCACAAATAAAAGCAAAATTATTTAAATCGAGTTGTAACTCTTTTTTTTCTGTTTCTTTTTCTTTAACCCGAGGCGGACGCGCCTCGTGTTTGCTTACGTGCTTGGACGCTATGTTGCTTCCACAGTCCAGATATACTACAGTAGTGTAGTGTCTCTGCACAGTCTCATTAGTACCCAAACCATTCGGAGAGCGCTGACTGCGTCGGTGGACAGCTGCGCGGAGATAAAGAGTGCCCCTCCAGTGGCGTAACCGCCCGTCCCTAATAAACCTTATGGTTCTGTGGACGTTAAGCATCATGTTTACTCACTGGCCTAACCAGTTCTGGCAGAATTTTGAGGAAGGTGCCGATGCTCGGAGTGTGGGATGGCAGAGTCTGTGGGTCGGGAAGGCCACAAGAAGGATGCGGAACACCTTTCCATCCTTTGAAGGAAGGTACCTGACGCTGGCAAGCGGAGATGGGATTGGTGCTCTTCTTCAAATGTTGCTTTACGTCCACATAAACCATAAGGCACATTTGGGACGGGGAGCCGGGACGGCCCCCCTCGACTTTCACACAGCTCCAGAGCTCTGACTGGGGTTAGAAAAGACTGTATAACGTGACAATGGTTCCAAAGATTGTTCAGTTAAAGTTATAGTCTTCTCTCAGCTAGAACTGTATACAGTCTTCTCTCAGCTAAAGTTATACAGTCTTGGGGTTGAGAAGACTGTATAACTTTAACTTGAACAATCCTTGAACCGTCAAGTAAGTTCAAAGTAAGTATAACCACAAGGCTTATTAGGTAGGGGAGGAGGAGGGAAGGTGGGTATGGAGTGGGGGGAGAAGGAGATTATATACCTATCGCTACACTGTCACCACCAGAATGACTCCTGCATTAAGATGGGCAGCAATGTGAGCCATTTTAGTGTTTCATTAATTGTGCTGGACAAAGTCACAAGACAGTGTCCACAAACCACAACCCTTTTGAAGGGAAAGGAGAGCCGAAACGGTATCGACCCGAGGTCCTTCCGCTTACCAGCCTAACGCCTTACCGCTAGGCCAAACCGGCTCACAAAGATCATCGTCACGACATTATGCCTATAATCTAGCAACGGCGTGTAACCTCATACATCCATGGTGTAACACGACCGGGTGAGGATTGGTGGTCCTTGAAGCAAGCGGGCCCTCGCTGCGCTGAAACCACTTGTCCACTTGTCAAGGACGTGGTGGCGACGCTGTCTCCTGGGTCTCTTGATAGTAGTGCCCCAAAACTGACCACTTGACCAAATACCTTTTGCATAACTCTCGTGTTTTCACACGGGCCGCAACAAAGCGTTTCGGTAGCTAACTTGTGCGTTAGAATTAATCACGTCATCGATAGGAATATCAGAGGACGCTTCTATCATCATCGTCGTCGTCGTCGTCGTCGTCGTCGTCGTCGTCATCGTCACCATCGTCGTCGTCGTCGTCGTCGTCGTCGTCATCATAATCGTCGTCGTCGTCATCATTCATCATCATCATCATCATCATCAAGAACGGCATCATCACAACACCCACTGCGGCATCGTCGTTTTGATCGTTATCATCTCTGTCGTAGATTCTATTGTTATCATCGTCTGAAGCAGTACGTTAGCACCTGACATATTTTATGTGTCGTCATTATTATGTTTCCACAACAACGATTAGGTAATGATGCTGTGACCAACGCACATGATGTGTTTAAAACACCCCCTTTTAACCAACACACACACACACACACACACACACCACACACACACACACACACACACACACACACACGAGAGAGAGAGAGAGAGAGAGAGAGAGGAGAGAGAGAGAGAGAGAGAGAGAGAGAGAGAGAGAGAGAGAGAGAGAGAGAGAGAGAGAGAGATGTTTGGAATGTCGAGTGGTCATCTGAATGAGGAACACACTGATAAAGATATGAATGCATAGGCGATGACTGGCGGTGTTAGGCAAATGACACTGAAGAAGGAAAAGGGACAAAATTATTGATAACGATATCACAATAAACACGTATTAATTGTGACGAATCAGGTGACAACATGAGAAGAAAAATGCGAAAGAAAAAACGAAACAAAGATGAAATACTGAACAAACAAACAAAAAAACGAAACAAACAAACAAAAACATATAAACAAACAACACATTCGCCAGCTGCTGGACAGTAAGCTGATTTATCATCCCTGCCAAGCAAACATCGGGCTCACCTCAGTGTGCCGACGGTCTTTGTATTTATAATTTACATCATCAGCAACCATGGCGTCCTTTCCATGCATTGACAACTTCCCCACCAACGTCAGTCTTTCGGATCTTTTCATTTAATTATGTATTCGTTCATTCTAAAGATCATTCTCCTTTATCTTCAGGCCCTGACACCATAAAACAGGGCGTACGAAGACGACAGAACGCCGATATTTTTTTTTTAAATATCGACATTTAACGAAAGCCTATTTATATTCAACAGAACGCCGATTTTGTTTGTTTGTTTGTTTGCTTGTTTGTTTTTGTAAGTTTTTCTTTCTAAATATCGACATTTAACGATTTGATCATCTTGAATAACAGCTAGGAACAGTTGGTCGACGAGTACCATGCCAGTACGTCACCATAACGGCAACTTACTCCAGCCACACCATCAGTGTGCTCCCGGTAAGCCGGTTTGGCCTAGTGGTAAGGCCGTTGGTTCGCAGACTATATCGATTCGATTCCTCGCTTCAACGACTCTAATACCTTCTCTTTAAAATGTGTGGTTTTGTGGCCAGCGCCTAGTGGCTTAATAAATTTGCCCCTCACAGTTAATGAAGCATTAAAATGGCTCTCATCGCTAAATGGTTCTCATCGCTACCCATCTTCATGCAGAAATTATTCTGATGGTGGCAGTAAAATAAGTAAACATGGTGCTTAACGTCCACAGAAACCATAAGGCTTATTAGGGACCGGGGGTGGCAGTATAGCATCAAGTACTTATATAGTCCCCCCCCCAACCCCCCACCCCCACCCCCGCCCCTCCTCCCCATACTTCCTGGGATCTGGGTTTCCGACAGTACCTCTCCAGAGACAACTCGGCGTTAAGCAAGGCTAACGAACAATGTGCCCCCCCCCCCTCCCCCGACCCCTTTCCCCTCCTCTACAAGATACCCAATCTCCAAGCACTGGTTTACGACATCCTTCCTTCAACCACTGCCGTATTTAGTTACGCCATAGGGTCCAGAAAACTGTCAGCTAACGAGCAGTTTTTTTGTTGGTGCTCAGACAGTAGTAAGTTTGTTACAAACAATTCAGATAAAACAAGGCGTGTCATTTATAGCCGCCAACAAAGTTTACACCAGCACAAATAAAACCACAATCGTTTGAATCGAGACGGAACTCTTCTCTTTTTTTCCCCCGCGGTGGATGCGTCTCGTGTTTACGTACGTGCTTTGGCGCTAGGCTGCTTCTGCAGAACTGAATACGTCAGTGGTTGAAGGAAGGATGTCGTAAACCGGTGCTTGGAGTTTGCAAGATACCATGACCACCCTCCCCCCCCCTCCCCTCCCCCGCCCCCACCTCCCAGTGCCTCTGCTGTCGCCGTGTCTCCCCTGTTTGGTCAGAGCCCGGAGCTGGCAGTGTGTTAAAACCCCATTACCTTATACTGTCCGCCGCGATAAGCCGCTGCGTTTGACAACCGTGGGATAAACACGCTAAACAAGGTGATTGGGGACCCCGCTGAAACAATGCATCTTCCACGGACCCGTGGCATCTCGGAGCGCTGTTTGAGCAGGCGTGATTCAGCGGCATCTGGTGTGTGGAGTTTTGTTTGGTCCGAGAAGTGTGCCACGTAGCCAGACCACCTACCCCCCAGGAACAGAAAGGACGCAACTCGCGGCAGTTTTGAGCACAGGAGAAAGGGGCGGCAATCCACGATGTACGCAGAGTTAGCTCTGTATGTTACCTTTTTGTTGTTTGGTTTTGTGCCAAGCGCGTCAATGTGGGGCTTTTATTCAAAATAGCATGGTGCAAGTATCCATTACAACACACTTTTTACCCACTCATTAGGACTTCTTTGCAAAATCAAGTTACTTACGTAACTCTGAAACAGAACGAGGCCCAGAGCGCTCGTGTAGAATCAACACACAAAGGAGTTAATTAGCGCTCGAAATACGTCACACAAACACAACAACGACCTGAGTCTGTCGCCTACGGTAACTCTCACCTGGCATGCGTGTAAACACAAGGTACATAAATTCCACCAGAGGTACATCCTCAAAAATACATAATTCATGGTCGCTTCACGGCCCTATCAGACCACAATATACACGAATTCTTGGCATATCTTAAATATTACGTGTATGGGTGTGTCGTACACGTAACTGTCTCGGTAATGGTTACAAAAACTGCACCTAAAGCAATAATTAGATGCATTTGTTACTGTCCGTGTAAACGTGCTTTAGCGCGTGCATGTATTTTGTGTTCATTTGTTTAAATCAACAAGCATTGCATATTCGACAAGTATTGTATGCATGCATTTCGGTCTGGTCATATGCGTACACTGGCAAGTAGCATAGCTTTATGGTTACTGCACATTGGTAGGTAGCATAGCTTTAAGATTACTGTACACTGGAAGGTAGCATAGCTTTAAGATTAATGAACATTGGAAGGTAGCGTAGCTTTATGATTAATGCACATTGAAAAGTAGCTTAGCTTTATGATTACTGTACATTAGAAAGTAGCATAGCTTTATGATTTATACTGACGGACATGTAATGCTCTATAATGCTTAGTTCTATGCTAAAGAGGAAATTAAATCAACATCGATTCAGCTTGGACTATACCCTTGCCCACACCACAAACACTGTGCTTATATATATGTGTGTGTGTGTGTGTGTGTGTGTGTGTGTGTGTGTGTGTGTGTGTGTGTGTGTGTGTGTGTGTGTGTGTGTGTATGTGTGTGTGTGTGTGTGTGTGTGTGTGTGTGTGTGTGTGTGTGTGTGTGTGTGTGTGTGTGTGTGCATAATTATATTGTCTTCCGATCTAGGCCAGAACAACTCGCGAGAAGATCGACCACGACCACGATGGTAGTGTATATGATCATGTGGTCAATGATCGATTTGCGTTCATGCTGATTCTTTTTTTCTACTCTTCTCGTTATCATGGAGCGAACATGCGTTGTCCTCTTTTCCTGTGGTTTTAAGACAACGGTTGGGGTCAGCCCAGGATGGGCTCTAAGGGCCCGGAGAAGCCCATGATTTATTATGCTCCCTACCCTGCCTTTCCTCAGTTGTTCCAAAGGTGTCTGAAAACAGTGCTCGGGATAGCCCCCACAGACCTCAGGAGCTGTGTGAAAGTCGAGGTGGCCGTCTTGGGCCCTGATAGTACCGTACGGTCTCTGTGGACGTAAAGCAACATTGAACTCGAACTCGGGATGATGATGATGAGTTGATGCTTAATATCCTCAGATGTCATTTGACATATTAGGGACAAGTTGTGACCAATGCCGAAGCACGGTTCAATAAAATCCACATACGTAAGGTGTATGCGTGTTTAGCTGTAACCTGCCACCTGCACTTTTGGCAGAATGACCGGGATTTTTTACGTGCTACTGTGGTAACACGGGGGTGGAACGGATACCGAAATAAGAGTCAGCACAGAAAGTCGACCCTGGAGAAGAAAATTCTCCCGCCGTTCCAGCAGGGATTCGAACCCGCGACCTTTCAATCACGAGTCCGGTGCTCTAACCACTGAGCTATCCCCGCCCCCACCGAACTCGGGATGTTGTTGAGTTGATGCTTAATGTCCTCAGATGTCATTTGACATATTAGGGACAAGTTGTGACCAATGCCGAAGCACGGTTCAATACGTAAGGTGTATGCGTGTTTAGCTGTAACCTGCCACCTGCACTTTTGGCAGAATGACCGGGATTTTTTACGTGCTACTGTGGTAACACGGGGGTGGAACGGATACCGAAATAAGAGTCAGCACAGAAAGTCGACCCTGGAGAAGAAAATTCTCCCGCCGTTCCAGCAGGGATTCGAACCCGCGACCTTTCAATCACGAGTTCGGCGCTCTAACCACTGAGCTATCCCCGCCCCCCAACCGAACTCGGGACAGCCCATACTTCCTTTTATAACAGGTTGCCGACAGCTACCACTTTCTCACACTCCGAGCATCGCTTTCCGGCACCTTCCTCGAAACTCGGCCAGATTTGGTTACGCCACTGAAGGGGCACTTTTTATCTCCGCGCAGCTGTCCACCGACGTGGTCATGCAGCACCCTCCGAAAGGTTCGGGTACTAATAATTATGACTGTAGAAGCAACCTAGCGTCCAAACACGCACGTAAACATAGGCACATCCACCCCGGTTGAAAAAGAGTTCCGTCTCGATTCAAATAAATTTGGTTTTATTTGAGCTGGCGTAAGCAACATGGTAGGTTATAAAACAAATGTCTCATATAATCTGAGTTGTTTGTAACAAACTTACTACTGTTTGAGCACCAACAAAAAATGCTTGTTAGCTGACAATTTTCTGGAACCTATGGCATAACTAAAAATACGGCAGAGGTTGAAGGAAGGATGTCGTAAACCATTGCTTGGAGTTTGCCCCTTTCTATGACTCTCTCTTCCGGGTGTTCAGTCGTATGTGTTCCTCAGTTTTGTACCCGATTGTAGTGTCTCAGACACAAACTTTCTTACAAACTTTACAAACAGAACCTTTGGTGACCAGTTCTATATATAGTACCGTCTGACTGTTCCAAACTTTACAGACGGAAACCTTTGGTGACTAACTCTATATTATATATTGTACTGTCTGACTGCTCCAACTTTACAGACGGAACCTTTGATGACTCCGTCTTTTTGTTTTGTTTTTGTAATGCCTTTTCTGTCTTTCTTACTTACTTTCTTTCTGTTCTCTCCCGTGTGATCTACGCTGTTGATATGGCAATAAAAACTAACAGTCTCCCCCCCCCCCCTTTCTTTCTTTCCTTTGTTCCTTTTGTTCTCCCTGGTATGACCAACACGGCTGACATGGCATTAACTAAACACTGACATTCCATCAGTATTAATTTTTATGTTATGTCTTTCCTTTGTTCCTTTTGTTCTCCCTGGTATGACCAACTCGGCTGACATGGCATTAACTAAACACCGACATTCCATCAGTATTAATTTTTATGTTATTTCTTTCCTTTGTTCCTTTTGTTCTCCCTGGTATGACCAACACGGCTGACATGGCATTAACTAAACACTGACATTCCATCAGTATTAGTTTTTATGTTATGTCTTTCCTTTGTTCCTTTTCTTCTCCCTGGTATGACCAACGCGGCTGACATTGCATTAAATAAACACTGACATTCCATCAGCATTCATTTTCATGTTATCTTTGTAAATTAATCCATAAGCATGTAGCCTACTGCGCATTGTGACTGCAGCCACTTCTGCTTATTATTATTATAATCATTATTAACTTTGACTAAGCGTACCACTCACCAACACTCCCTAAGCAAGTGCCAGCCCACATGCGCTCCAGCGAAACCCGACAAACAGAGTTCCTATTATTTGCCAAGTTTCTCCACACCCTGGCAACGCTTAAATCCAAAGGAAAACATGTCTATTTGTCACGGTGTTAAGATTCAGTCGACCGGTGGTCCAGAGTGACGTGTTTGGCAAGGCTAATGCAAAACACCTAAACGTCATACATCACACGGCAAAACACCCAACGTTCAACGAGATATAAAAAACACACTAGGTATTTGATAGTCTACACCGCGAACTCTCAAGATTTCTTCCGACTGACTCCCCAACAGACGTCCTGATTTCAGACGAGTGCTGAATTGCATATGAGTAATAATATGTATTTTTGACAATATTTTATATCGCAGACCTGTGAGCCATTTGGTTTATGATTTAGTAATTTGTGCTGAGAACCGATGTGAAAAGAACTTGATTGTGTGATTTGTTCTATGACGCTGTGTGATTGACGGAACGTTAAAATCCAAGAACTATATTAAACTGCGCACTACTTTGAAAATTGTGCTGACTGACTGATTAGTCTTTTCTTTTTTCTTTTCTTTTTTCTTTCCTTTCTTTTTTCGGTCTGTCGATGGTTATATCAGGACGAGTAAATAGAGATATTAATTATAATGAGAATAATCATGAGAATGACTTCGTAATGATCACTGTCATTCTTACCTCCATGATGATCAATGGTTTTATGTTGTTTGTTGCAACCATCATTATTACATGAGTTGTAATTGTCAGGAATTAGCTGTTTCTTGGATTTTAACGTCCCGTCAACAGCGTATGGTCACCTCAGGACGAATCACACATAATTCTTCTACACCATTTCCAAACACAACTAACAAGTAAAAACCAAGCCCACAGTTCTGGACAAGAGATTTATGTAAAATTTAAATAAAATAAAAGTAAAAACAGAGGAGGAGGAGAAGAAGAAGAAGAAGAAGAAGAAGAAGAAGAAGAAGAAGAAGAAGAAGAAGAAGAAGAAGAAGAAGAAGAAGAAGAAGAAGAAGCGATCAGCAAACAATACAGTGAACAGTAACCACAACCAAAATAAAAACAGGCAACAATAAGCATATCTCAGTATTTACATCTCACTTATTTACAATCGTCAGAAATATTTTCAGACAAGTTCTTTACAACATAATTATTCAGTAGATTTATCAAATCAGAAGACGAGGAAAAGTCAAATTTAGTGTTATTACGACTATTGATGCACTATGTACGCAGTTTTAGCTATTAACAGCCTCATCGGCTGTACTAGCAAGGCTAAGAAGAATTTAACGTGGATACAATTGCCTAAATTCATTTTGAAGTTGTCCAACATATAAATATAACGTTTGTCCTAATTTTGGTGCTGAACTTTCAGCTGCAGAAAATTAACAAAGCATTAACTGAAATGACTCAATCGAGATAGTACATTCTCTGTCGGCTTCACCAAACGTATTGACTCTCTGTTATAGTACCTTACGCCACTGTACCTGCGTCAACAGACCCACTGTATAGGCGAAACGCATGGGAGATTTAAATTTAAAATAGGCATAACATTTTCAGCAGTTTGTTTAAAACAACGAAATAGTTTCCGAAGGATAGTTTGATTATCAGTTAGGCACTCACATCAGGGCATGCTTTGTTTCCTAAACACGCAAGTAAAAGGTTTGATTCGCTGTTTCCAGCATAGGTCAGTTTATGTTTGAAAAGGATTGAGTGAAGAATGAAGAGGAATGACATCCTAAGTAAAAGCATACTTTGACCTACAACAGGACAGCTGTACGTACCTCACCGCTATATTTGCAGAGGTAATGTGCGAGCGCGCGTCTCGGGGTGTGTGTGTGTGTGTGTGTGTGTGCGTGCGTGCGTGCGTGCGTGCGTGCGTGCGTGCGTGCGTGCGTGCGTGTGTAAGGGCGTGCGTGCGTGCGTGTGTATGTGTGCGTGCGTGCGTGCGTGAGTGCATACGTGTGTGTGTGTGTGTGTGTGTGTGTGTGTGTGTGTGTGTGTGTGTGTGTGTGTGTGCGTGCGTGCATACGTGTGTGTGTGTGTGTGTGTTGCTTCTGTTTTCTTTTGTGTTTTAGTTTTATGCTACTTAGGTTTCATCAGCTGGGTTATGTTTGTTCACGGATGATCACTGAGTTAGTTGTTTCACTTTTGAAACGGGGGTGTGGTGGTTCGATCTTGCTGTTTTCACTGGAGGCTTCTGTGTGTCAGTCTCACATCAAAAAGCACCGACGTCTTTTCGAAAGGAGGCCAGCCAGGTCAGAGGTCGCTGCTTTGAGCACAGCTTTACACCAAAAATTAAACACACAAATTAAAGCAACAGTACTTGTAAGCTCTGACTGTGTGCGTGCCACATTTGAGAGATACGTTAGATAGATAGATAGATAGATAGATAGATAGATAGATAGATAGATAGATAGATAGATAGATAGATTCATATTCCTCTAAAAAGAAATCGATACAGTCATTTTGCCTTCATTCCTTGTTCTCCCTTTTCGCGGGCCGGGTCGTATGAAAAAGTTCTGAGTGGGTTTGCTGCACACACGCTAATGATTTTTTAATCCCCTTCTCGCTCTCTCTCGGCGCCCCGTTCGTGAGATTGTTTAGGACAGATCGTGCGGACAATTTGCTCCTTTGTCGGGTAAACACGGCGGGTGGACTATAGAGCTAGCTCCCCTAGAGCACGTCACCCCAAAAAGACCACAATAAAGCTAGAGGATCGTTGGGTAACCACGTTCATTGAGGTACCCTGGTTCATTGAGGGTCGACGGTCGTGGACCGTGGCCTCGGACGGAGCTTATAGTCCGGGTCTGGAAGTCTTGCACGATCTTCAAGAGGCGCGTGTGGGGAGGCAGAGAGTCATTGCACGAATCGTTCATCTCGGCTCTCGTCAATGAAGTCCGTTCACACGACACTTACTGGCCTCCCACCTTTTTCCCCCTCACCACCACCCCTTTCACTATAAAATCTAACAGTTTCTTGGAAGTCTTGGGCAGTTTTCTGTGGTCTCTTGCAGCAAGGACCAGAGAGACCTGGGAGTGTGGTGACAAATTATGTGTGTGCTAGCTGTGCGATGGATTTTGTTGTTTTTGTTTTCTCCAAACGAGTGATGTGAACCGTTGACGTACCCACAGAATCCGCTGTGGTACTGTGTGCAATAGATAGTAAAGAGTGATGTGAACTGCTGATTGTGAATCGTGACAAGCTGTATGCAATGAATAGTAAAGAGTGATGTGAACTGCTGATTTTGAATCGTGACAAACTGTGGTGCTGTGTGCAATGGATAGTAAAGAGTGATGTGAACTGCTGATTGTGAATCGTGACAAACTGTGGTGCTGTGTGCAATGGATAGTAAAGAGTGATGTGAACTGTTGACTGTGAGTCGTGACAAACTATGGTTCTGTGTGCAATGGATAGTAAAGATTGATGTGAATTGAACTGTTGATTGTGAGTCGTGAAAAACTGTGGTACTGTGTGAAATGGATAGTAAAGAGTGATGTGAACTGTTGATTGTGAGTCGTGACAAACTGTGGTACTGTGTGAAATGGATAGTAAAGAGTGATGTGAACTGTTGATTGTGAGTCGTGACAAGCTGTGTGCAATGGATAGTAAAGAGTGACGTGAACTGAACTGTTGATTGTGAGTCGTGACAAACTATGGTTCTGTACGTGTGCAATGGATAGTAAAGAGTGATGTGAACTGTTGATTGTGAGTCGTGACAAACTATGTTTCTGTGTGCAATGGATAGTAAAGAGTGATGCGAACTGTTGATTGTGAGTCGTGACAAACTGTAGTGCTGTGTGAAATGGATAGTAAAGAGCGATGTGAACTGTTGATTGTGAGTCGTGACAAACTGTGGTAGTGTGTGCAATGGATAGTACGAAGTGACGTAAGCCTACGCGGTTCTCACTGCTAGTGCATTAAAAGAATGTGGTGCCAAGGAGGGATACTACAGGGCAGTATGTCTTCCGCTTTACGGTTACCGCAGTATGAATGCGACAAATTGTTTGCTGTAAACACATCATAGTGTGAACCTATCTGCTGCTTCTACGGCGTTTCGAGTGTGGCGACAAATTGTAGTGATACATTATTAAAGATATATTTTCAGTACAAACTTCGCTTTTGTGATTGAGATTGCTGGTACTCAATAAGCTTTATAATTTATCTGGACGTTAAGCACCATGTTTGCTATGAGACTATGAACCGAGGTTCCCCGTGTGTATATATACGCATGCAAAGAGAACACATACGCGGTCATTTCGGTCTTTGTTTGTTTTGTTGCCTCTGACTATGAACCGAGGTTCTCTATGTGTATATATACGCATGCAAAGAGAACACATACGCGGTCATTTCGGTCTTTGTTTGTTTTGTTGCCTCTGATGGTTTGACAACAATTTGCCATCTTGCCATCGTAAATGTCTGTGTGATTATCATTGTATCTATAGGTAACACTCAAATAAGCATACTGCTTTTGTGTTTGCTGTTCTTATTTGTTGAGCTTATGATTACGATGAATGAATAAGGTTTTGTTTAAACATACGCAGTACGTCAAAGATCCTGTAGTCCATGTCAGAGACCGGTGGCTTACGGAAACACCAAAGTAACCCGGCATACACGATCAGAGTCTTAAACTGTCGAAGGTGGACACCGTACGAAAGAAGAAAACTGACTACACCGTCTCAACAAAGTCTCCCAACGAGAAAGCATGCATTATCACATTTTTTGGAATTGTGCCGGTGCTAAGCTGTTTTAACAAGAGCTCCATCAAGCTGTGAACGAAATTGTTGCAGATGTTTATTCATGGGCACTGAATGAGTCAGTAGCACTCTTTTGGGCTTGGCTATAATTTTCCGTCAGACGCAGCTGTTGATAAAAATGTATTACTCTCAGTTAAAACTTTTTAAAAATATTTTTTATACTATAAATGCTGTGTTTAACCAGCAGTTCCAGTCATTTGTTGTCCTCTAAGGAACTGTGCTTTTTTATATTCTCGTGCTTTAGTTGCACAGATACTTTGTGATGTTGAACAAGATTGCCTGCCGCTATTAATAATTTTCGCAATAAGACATCATCCGTTTCATATATTTCTATAATCATATACTACTCTTGACACGCATCACATCTGCTACGAACTGAAAACCTGGCAATGGGGTAGCCTGTTTTGGTCACCGAAATAAAGACCACATCTGCTGAGAGTCCAGAGTCAGAGAGGTCGAAGATTTCTGTGTTTAACCTGGAGTAGGTCAGAATAATTATAACTTTGCATATAGCCTGCTGTTGGGAATTCTGCCTTTTAAATTTCTGACTTTTTAGCCATTCAGCTTCATCCCCATTTCCACCCACTCCCCCTCCCGAACCTTTTTCAAACATGAAGCAATGTACGTGATGAAGAGAGAATCAGCGTAGTTTTTAAAATATTTTTTTTTAAGGGGAAGTCGACGATGCACTCGCAGATTGCTCAAAATTTAATGAAGTGGAGTTTATTTGTTTATGACTTCCATAACAATAATCATTGGCAGAATTTATCTATTTATTTTGTTTTATATTATAATTTGCATTTTTTGCATTCTTTTATTTATACAGTAATGAATTACTATTTTTTCTTTATTGTTATGAAAACTAAACATTTAATTATTTCTTTATTCATTCGTTTATAACTAATAAATTACAGCAGTAATTCATTCAGCAAATAGTTTTTCATGCGGTAGGTTCCGCGGCAAAATTACTGGGGAAAAAAGAAAAAAGCCATCATGGACAAGTAACGCTTAATTCCAAAATCGGCCATATATAACCGTCAACTGATATAACCGTAATGGCTGACTGGGTGTTAAAAAACAACAATTCCCTTTCCTTTTCTTTCCTGTCCTACTTCCGCTGCAGTCCTTAGCTGTTTCCCGATCGAAAAAGTGTGTCTGTTTCACGTGCCTATGTTGTCATGTGGAGTAAGATGTCGTTAAAAACTTGGTTTAAACATAATTTATTTAATAGACAATACAATAATAACAGAACAGTTGGGCCGTGCAACAAACAAGATTGCTTATAATTATTAGTACGGCCCTAATTCGTTGGATTTAAGGTCGAGTTGTCTCCGAAGAGGTCCTGGCAGGGATCGAGATCCTAAACTGTGGGTAGCCGTGGTGGGGCGGAAACACTGTTCTTAGATTTCTTCAAAGGGAAAGGGATGCCAGGAAGTATCACGGGTTTTATTGGTAGGAATGGAATACAAAATAGACACCTCTCGCTCTCTCTCTGTGTGTCTCTGTCTCTGTGTCTCCCCAAAGATTTAGCCACGTTTGAAAAAGGAAACTGCTTGGTTGCCAAATGGACGGATCTGTATAAAACCGTAGAGCAGAGCACAGTACATTATGATAACTGTAATAGGGATTATGTGAAGCAAAATATGACACTTTAATGCTCTGAGATGGTGATTTAATAAGATGTAAATCCATAAATAAAATGAAGCCAAAAATAACAGAGCCAGAGGGGTAAGTCGGTGAGAGAGAGAGAGAGAGAGAGAGAGAGAGAGAGAGAGAGAGAGAGAGAGAGAGAGAGAGAGAGAGAGAGAGAGAGAGAGAGAGAGAGAATTCGAACTCGAAAACTTGATTACTCAAGGATAGTAGCGTTAGGTCCATTTGGACCTATTTAACAGCCAGTCCTTGCTATACTACACACACAAATAAGCACGACTATACCCAAAACATATATTATAAGCACGAATAAGCAACTGATTAATGCAGTTTCACAGAGTTCCTACAAATGTGCCGAAACATCGGTATTAAAAAATTCTTTCATGGACATGCATGATTGTATACAACAATCAAATTTTTAGGCAAACATGTGATTGAAACAAATCAGTCCAAATTTGAAGAAAAAGGTTATTCTCAGACACATATTTGTGCAGACTGCGTTTGAAACAAGGAAGAGAAATACAGGCTTTTATGTTTTGAGGTAGGGAGTTCCAGAGGGACGCTCCAGCGAAGGATATGCTACGTTTAAAGAAGTCAAGCCTTGGCCTTGGCTCGTAGAACTTATTCCTGGAGTTATTGTAGTGGGCCTGGTGACTAATGAAGAGTTGTGTCAGGTACTTTGGGGAATTATTATTAGGAACTTTATACATAAAATAATACTCCTTTACTGTAAGTGAGCTGTTGCGGTAGGCTTAAAATTCCAAGAGAGAGAGAGAGAGAGAGAGAGAGAGAGAGAGAGAGAGAGAGAGAGGAGAGAGAGAGAGAGAGAGAGAGAGAGAGAGAGAGAGAGAGACAGACAGACAGACAGACAGACAGACAGACAGACAGACAGACAGAGACAGAGAGAGAGACATAGACAGAGAGAGAGAGAGAGAGAGAGAGAGAGAGAGAGAGAGAGAGAGAGAGAGAGAGAGAGAGAGAGAGAGAGAGAGAGAGAGAGACAGACAGACAGACAGACAGACAGACAGACAGACAGACAGACAGACAGACAGACAGATACAGAGAGAGACATAGACAGAGACAGAGACAGACAGACAGACAGAGACAGAGACAGGAAACTGCATTAATATAATGAGTGAATCAGTCGATGAATCACAATTCAATCAATCAATCAGCTGATCGAACTTTCAATCAACTCATCAGTCAATGAACTCCCTCTTTGTCTCATTCCTCGCATTGTTATACATAAGAACCTACCTCGGGTCGATTTTGGACTTGGTTTCCGGTTTGTCAGCAGCTGTGGTGGCCGATGACGATTTTTCTGCTTTCGTTGACATTCTCACTGACTGCTATCATTCCACTCTTAGCTTACAAGATATGTCGAATTCGAGGGCATTTTTCAGTGTAGTGTCATTTGTCTTTTTCTTTCTGCGCAGTGTCTCGTTTGACTGCCAGTAGCTCTGTCTTTCGATTCCCGATGGTCACAAAGAATTTAGGTCGCACAACATTGTCAAAAACAGTTGAGATTAAGCAAAGAACAAGAGCTTCATTTTCTGCGAAGACACAAAACATATTACACAGTCTACATTTTTAAAAGGTATGCCGTTGTTTTTAAACCAGTTCCCGCCTTTCAGCCTTTAGACTGGTTTCTCATGCAGACCTTGTAATTTTTGAAGAGCTTCACTACGGGCGTACAGTTCGTAATCTATCATTGACTGCCACGTTCAAAACGAACACATTCACTTGACATGTCTGAAAGCTGTCTAAATCCTCTGCGAATAGAAGTCTGCATGAGCATTAGCCCCGCTGTGTGTGAGAGAGACAGCGCCAATATTCACAAGATCATTTTATCACACTCCCGATCAATCGCCAATACCCGGACTGGCTGTGGGGGTAAAGGGCAGATTCATAGCAAAATCATATCGAGGGAAGAGGCATCTAAAGTGAAAAGCAGTGACGGAAGGATTTGCAACACCGTTAGGAATGGGTCGGTGGAGGGTGTGTGTGGGGTGGGGTGGGTGGGGGGGGGGGGGTTGAGGGTGGATGGGAGGTAGGATGCGAGGTGGGGGGGGGGGGGGGTTGTGGCGGTGATAAAGGGGAATGGGGGAGGAGAGACAATGCCATACCTGCAAATGCTTCAAATAAACAGTGCGCATACACGCAAGGAAGGAGGGTGGGGTAGCAGAATTAATACCGACCGACACGGACAGGGCGGGCTGGCGAAGGGGAGGAGGACAGAGAGGGGGAAGGGGTGGGTGGGGCATGGTATGGGTGGGTGGGGGGGGGAGAGGTGAGGGCGAGAGAGAGAGAGAGAGAGAGAGAGAGAGAGAGAGAGAGAGAGAGAGAGAGAGAGAGAGAGAGAGAGAGGGTTGGGTAAACTTTTAAAAAGGGGGCGTGGCCAAAGCCGAGAGGTGGACGGGTAGAAATTCCTGGTGGCTCGTCGGGTCCACTAGGTGACGGCCGGAGCTGACGGCGGGCATTGCGACCGAATCAGTGCCACCCCGCCAGAGACTGTGCACACTCCGACCGGTCGGTCAGTCGCACGTGCGACCAGCCACCCAGCGGCACTCGGGGCTGCGGAAAGTCCACAGATCTAAAGTGAGGATGTGCGGAGTGTTGACCCATTGATTTTTCATTACGGCGACTGGTGATCGATGTGGAGCGAAGCACTACTAGTTATACAGTAATGAGTGTGAAAAATACATGTGAAATGGAATATATATATAGAGAGAGAAATAAGAAAAACTTCAAAATAAAATCAGCAGCAGTGTTGAGAGAAAACAAAACTGCCGGATCCTTTGTTGTTGTTTTTAACCTGCTTGTCAGGAAATATTATTATTTGTTTTTAATAATAATAAGAAAAATATTGCTATCCCCCCCCCCCTTTTTTTGTTGTTTTTTGTTTTGTTTTTTGTTTTTACAAACATGAACCACGTTGCAGACATTTTTTTCTTTTCTTTACTTCACATTTCCTAACAATATGCAATGGAGGAACCTTCTGAATACTAGATGCAACTGAGTGCAAGACAATGAATCACGACTTGCAAAACAGGCAGAGTAACAATCAGAAAATTACAAATACGAACACAGAAACGCCGACAATGTAACGTAATAACGAGCGGAACACTGTGATTCACAAACTGTGCCACCTACAGAATGAAACTGCAAACATATGATGTTCTGAGGAGGGGAGCACAATATGAATCACAGCTTGTATTACAGAGTAAAGATCAGAAAATTACAAGTAAGAAGGCCGGTAAATGTAATGGAATTATGAAGGGAGCACAACAAAAAAGATGACCGACAGTGTGACGTAATCCAGACTGCAACACTGACTGAATCAGAACTTGTGGACAAGACATAGCAACATTTAGAAAAGTACAAACAAGAATGATGATAATATCAAACGAGAAGGCTGATAATGTAATGAAATCAAGAGGGGAACGCTGTATGAACCACAGCTTGTATAACAGAGTAACATTTAGAAAAACATATAAAACGAGAAGGCTGATAATGTAATGAAATCAAGAAGGGAACGCTGTATGAACCATAGCTTGTATAACAGAGTAACATTTAGAAAAGCATA
>OY757542.1:3080831-3083331 GCA_963584105.1 Alviniconcha strummeri
GTGAGGTAGTTGTTTGGCTTTTGCAGATTGCATTTTTCCTGCATCAGTCATTGATATAATTATCAGAGTTTGATTAAGTGTTGTCCTGCTTGAGAGTTTGATTAAGTGTTGTCCTGCTTGACTGCCTTGATCCAAGTGCACAGTCTCATCTTACAAGTTACACACAAAATAGCTTTACCAGTGTCAGTGAGAAATAATAAATTTCACATGGTGATCTTTTTCAAATCCAGGCATAGGGGTTTACAGGTGTTAGTGGCATGTGAATTGGTAGGGGAGGGAGTGGGAACACAGCCATATATATATTTACTAAATTGCTAGTGTACATTTATAAGTCAGCTTTAAGTTTAAAAAGAGTTGGCACTTAATATAAAATCAGATACTTAGGAGAAATAACAGCTGTTACTGTGTTAGCAGAATCTTTTTTCCTGACCTCACTGCAAACAGACACAAAAGGCAGAACGTCATGGTAAATTTGGAGCTGGGCGCAGAGAAAATGAACTGTATTTAAATTTTACATGCTTTTCTTTCTAACCTTTTCTCTTTAATTGATCCAGGGTGGACAGATCTCTCTGCGTCAATGGATGCGGAAGCGAGAAGTTTGTGTGAGCGCCTGGTACCGGCGGCATACATCAGCCAAGGGGAGCAAGCCAGGCATGCTCATGAGAACAAGATCAAACAGCTTCTACAGCATGTAATTACAGATTATGCTGGTATTTCTTCCCTTTGATGGTGATGATTTTGTTAGTGTTACACACAGATTTGTGTTGGAAATGAACCTGTTAAAGTGATTTGCATTTAAAATGAATCTGTGCCCTGCAGTAAGTTGGTAGTGAGTATGAATGGATCCATTTGACTGTTTTCAGTGTTTCAATTTATGCCTTCTGATGGAAGACAGTGCCTTGTATTTAATAATATTTTAAGGTGTATATTTACTTAATTGTAATCATAACATAATCAGTCCCCTTGAATTCATGCATGTGTATGACACAGATTTTTTTCTCCATTTTGGCATCTCCTTTTGATTACGTCCTGTACCAAAGCACAGCTCTCTTTCATTCACTCCTTCCTTCATTTATTCAATCAGTCAGTCATTGAGCCAGTTGTCTGCATTCATTGATTTACCATTTATTCTTTTGTTCATTTATTCACTCATTCATGTACAATAATACAATATAACTTTACTGCCAAGTGTCAATACAATTGCACTTGGAATGTTTTGTGGTGGCACTTGCACTCAACACACATTCATGCCAATCATAAAAGATTAATTTACAACAACAGCAAACAGCAAACATCTGGGTAAGAAGTCATTCATAAATAAATACATGAGAAATCTAACTGGCATCAAGCTATGCATATTACATAAAAATTGCCTTTTTATGAGGTCTACCTCTTAAAAATTACTGTTCTAATAAAAGCAGTTATAAAAATTATCTGTGATCTGTGAACATTGATTGTATTATGGCATAACAGTACAAGTTACCGGCAGAAGGCAGGGATGAACATTGATTGTCTTATGGCATAACAGCACCAATTATCCTGGCAGAAGGCAGGGATGAACATTGATTGTCTTATGGCATAACAGCACAAGTTACTGGCAGAAGGCAGGGATGAACATTGATTGTATTATGGCATAACAGCACCAATTATCCTGGCAGAAGGCAGGGATGAACATTGATTGTCTTATGGCATAACAGCGCAAGCTGCCGGCAGAAGGCTGGGATGACCAAACCATAGAGTTGCTGCTGCAAGAACTGGCAGTGATGGACAGCAACAATTTTCTTGGGAACTGCGGTGTAGGGGAGCGGGAATCTCGCATTGCATCACAGCTTGTGGCTTGTCGCCATTACAGGTAGGCTGACAGCATCTATCGATCTATCTATCTATCTATCTATCTATATTTGCTTTTTTGTTGTTATTGTTGAAAATGTTAACCCAGGCTGTTGCCCTCCTGAGAGGGTAGGTGAACTTTTGCAGTGTGTGGGACATTAAACTCCAAGAACTAATGATCTGACTCCAGAGGGTATGATTATGAACTAAAGAAGCATTTCATGTGGAGAGTTGACATTACAAAGATTTAAGAACAGTTTCTTGAGAAAAGGCTGATTTATTACAGACATTCGTGAGCAAGTGTGTGCAGACATTGTCTCTGAGCTGAGTCACCTGGAGTAACTGTGTTAGTTAAAGTTCAGGCCATTGCGAAAGGAGTACCAGGCTGTACACCATACTTTGACAGTAGTGATACAATCATTTCTAATGGGCTGGATATGTCAGTAATTTTTATTTATTTAATTTTAATATATAAAAGACTGACAGTGCACAGTCAGACTCAGATTGGTGTCATTGTTTGAGATCATTAATATTTTGTTAATTGTTGTATGAGTGGACGAGTGGAGACTGGTGTGTGTGTGTGTGTGTGTGTGTGTGTATGTATGTGTGTAATGTTCGATAAGCGATAATGGTGATTAAAGCTACAATAATCAGGTTTTGTTTGCTGAAA
>OY757542.1:3088331-3111246 GCA_963584105.1 Alviniconcha strummeri
ACTAATGCATATATTTGAGAACATGAACTGTGCACAAGGCTAAACAAAGATATTGCCTCTTTTCTTTTGTTAGCATTTTATTTATGCTTCTCCATACTGCAGCACATTTTGTGCCCTACGTGATGCATTTTTTGTGCTTTACGACGACCGTGACTGTAGGATTCCTGTGTTGCTAGGCTTCACACCGGTGGTGATAGAGAATCGCCTGGAGGGGGACGAGTTGTGCACAGACCTGGATGCACTGAGCAGCAAGGTGGAGGAGCTCGGTCCCCAGAACATCCTGTGTGTCATGTCCACCACCAGCTGCTTTGCACCTCGCATCCCTGACATGTAGGGTGTGTGTGTGGGTTGGGATGGGTTGTGGTGTGTGTGTGTGTGTGTGTTAGTTTGTGTTGTGTGGTGTTGTGTTTATGTGTGAGTGTGGGGGTGGGTGGTTTGCGTTGTAGTGTGTGAGTGTGAATGTGTGTGTGTGTGCGTGCATGCGCACGTGCACCTGTGTGTAGGTGTGTGTGTGCATGTGTGTATGCATGAGTGTGTGTGCATGCATCTGTGTGTGTTGGTATAAGTGTGTGCATGCATGTGTGTGGGGGTGTAAGTGTGTGCATAAATATGTGGGTGGGGGTGGGGGTGGGGTGAGTGTGTGCATGCATGTGACGTGTGTGTATACATGTATGTGTGCCAGTGCATGTTGGCATGCATGCATGTGCAGGAGTGTATTGACAATTATTAAACCCGCAGCAAACTAAATTCATAGTGGGGATTCTTTGCATGACTGCTGCTTGTTCATGATAGGAAGGAATGCCTTTAGGGTGATATTTTACAACCGTCCTGAAGTTAAGAAAGAACAGTAGCTCATTGCTGTCACCTTTTTGACAATTGAGACTTTGCTTTCTCAGATTAAAAACAAAATTGTACCCCCCCACCCCCCCTTTTTTGTACACATACACAGTGGCCTCAGCCATCTTTCACAGATGCCTTCTACCTTTGTTATGTGCCTCTGTGTTTTACTGTTTGTTTGTTTTTATGTATTAGGTACACTGTAAGTGATGTGTGCAGGTTGGAGGAGATAGGAACTCTGTGCAAATCCAAAGACATTCCTCACATAGTCAACAACGCCTATGGACTGCAGTCTTCCAAATGCACCCATCTTCTGCAGCAGGTGTTTACCTGTGGCTTTTACTCTTTTCATTTTAAATGTATTTGTGTGTGTGTGTATGTGTCTGTGTGCGCACGTGCATGCGTGTGCGTGTGTGCATGCATGTGTGTGTGTTTCTGCAGGAATTCAGCAAGCAGAGCTTTACTTTGTATTCTCAAACTCTTAGTAAGTACCACTTTAAGAGACGTTGAACTCCTGCAGGAGGCAATGGTTAAGGAAGAGTGGATGTGCTTGTACCAAATCACAGCAACACAGTCACAACATGGAGTCGTTGATTGTACTGGGCATGTATATATAGTCCATGAGTGTAGAAATACTTAGTTTTTCTTGACTGACGTTCAGGTCTGTTGTAAATGTGAAGAGGCTGACTTTTTGCAGATTCTTTGCTTTATTTTGCCCCCCTTTGCTTTTCATTGCACCTGTAAAATGTTAGGAGCATTAGCATTTAGTGAGACTTTGTCTGACCATGACCATGACTGTGTTGTGCAAGTGAACTAGAAACATTTTTAATGGGAAGGGAGAGTACAGACTACAAGCAAGAACTTTACAGTATCTTTTGGTAGTTGCAGCACTGTTACCTTGACTGTGTTGTTGTTGTTATTGTTTTTGATTGCATTTATACAGTGCTATTCTCCACTCTTGAGCAGACTCAGTGTGAATCATGGGATTTTCAGTGACTAGCTTTTTATAGTGTGTTTTGAATATCCGCCAAAGTTGTGTACTTACAGCACTGTTTGGTTCTTACATGGCTGGTGCCACATGAAACTGCTGCCATCTCAGCATGTTCTGTGTACACCATACAACCATTGTGTTGTGCAGGCAGCGAGAGTGGGAAGAGTGGATGCCTTTGTCCAGAGCACAGACAAAAACTTCATGGTGCCGGTGGGCGGTTCTATCATTGCTGGTTTTGACAAGGCCTTCATTGAACTCATTGGCAAAACCTACCCAGGTACACAGCTGACAAGTTCCTGCTTTCTTCAAAGGTTCTTTCATGACAGTAATGATAACTTTGGTGCCTGATGAATTGATACGCTTATTACAAATTGTTAAATTGGTGCCACATTACCTGAAACACCCTGCAATTTACAGTTTGTGATGCGCACTAGTAATTTTGCCATTTCTCAAGGTATGAGCAGATGAGAATGGAATATGTCCTATAGGTTTAGGAAACTGTGGAGTACTTGACAAGAACTTCCCAACCTGTACTTTTTTCTTTTAAAACCACAAACACAAAGAAACGAACAGAACCCAAATTCTCTTAAGAGTATTTCAAATACACAAGAGATTAATAGTCCAGTATTTCATACTAACCAAGAGGTTATCATTTCAGCTTAATGGTATGGCTAGAACAGCTTGCATGCACTTATAGCTATTGCGTGAATCTTTCCACTGAAACATTCAGTAGCATCATGCCATGTACCAGAAACAGCCAAACAAAATGTTTATTTTAATCGCAGGTCGAGCCTCAGCCACCCCCTCCATAGACCTGCTGATAACGCTCCTGTCATGGGGTGTCAGTGGCTACAAGAAGCTGCTGGCAGACAGGAAGGAGATGTTCACCTACCTGCAGCAGAAACTGGCTGCATGCGCCCAGCAGTGTGGGGAACATCTGCTTAACACCCGCAGAAACCCCATCTCTATGGGTAAGGCAGACCTGTTTACTCGTACAATTTGGACATATTTTGCATGCCTACATTTTCAACATATGAAAATTAAAAACAAAACAAAAAAAAGATCATAAATATTTCTAGACCTGTTTTGTGGTTTGTTTGTTTTCCAGTCTGGAATATGCCCTGCTCTGGGTTTTGGGCAGTGCATGTTCAAGTCTCACGACTTCTCACGGCCATAGTGTTGGTTTCTGTGTTGTGCATTGTGTAGTCTCAGCTCTGAATTCACAGGCAATTCAAAGCAAGGCTTGTATTTCTGCTGCAAAATGAGTGTTCACCATTTTTCTGGAATTTGTGTAGAAATTGTTTTCAGATTATTTTCACTGAAAAGAAAATGAAACGGAAAAGAAGTGATGGAGAAAGTGCCAAAGCAGTAAGGAAACAAGGGTTCCTGCTGAGATACAAATCTGAGTCCAGCATAGTGGAGTCTTCTATTTTCAAATCTTCAGTGTACTGCCGGTATTGCCACTCAGACTTTTCAGTAGCCATGGCAGCAGAAATGACATTAATAAAAAGCACTGCCCCTGGCCTGTGGCTAAACACTGAAAATACTGTAACTTTTCTGAAATTATGACAGTTTAAGTGTACTCTTATCTGTATTTGAGTGTAAACAGATCCGGTAAGAGAAGACAGACAGGTTTTAAGGTGTGGGCATTCTGTTTAAAGGTGAGCAGAAACCCTATCTTCAAGGAGAATAAGTGATGGGCAGGTGTAAACATGTGAACAACTGTTTAATGCTCATGGAAACCCTGTCTCCAAGGGTCAGGGCACATAAATGGATGAAAATGTGTAAAACTGTTAAGCTGCAGTAGTTGCAACAAAAGTCAACAAGAAAAAGCAGTTTCAGAAGTTTCCCCAATGCTGCCTTGGAAACAGTTCTGATCTTGGTCTGATCTAACAATGCCATTTTCTCACGCTTGCAAGGAATCTCACAGTGTGCTTCCTATTTCTATGCCTCTCTCCTCCATGCGATCAATGGTGCAATGTCCCTGGCATGTCTTGAGGATTTGTTTTCCAATTTTGACTCTTGAAACAGGCTTTCCCCATCTGGTATTCGATGTAAGCTGCATTGGGAAGAAACAGCTTCTGTCAATCAGTGTTTTATTTTTATGTTTGTTCAAGGTGACATTAGACCAAGGTCATCAAGGTGATATTAGACCAAGGTCATCAAGGCCCCCCTCCCCCCCCCCCATATTGTTTTTAGTATATTATACTGTCATGACATTAAAATGGGTCTGTTTGCAGGGATCACTCTCACGCTGGATAATGACGTGGATGGAAAGGAGGCCACAGAAATTGGCTCCATGCTTTTCACTCGCTTTGTGTCCGGCACAAGGTATGAAATGGAAAGCCAGTCCTGATACTGGTGCTAGGAACTGAATACATGTATATGTAATAAGGACTTCTCCCTCCAAATTATTGATTTGGAAGAGAAAAACAATCATAAAATTATTTTATGTATGTTGATTTTGCTTATATCCTTCCATGAGAACTTGCTCTTTGATGCTAACTTAAAACCACTAAAATCTGACTGAATGCATTGCATGGTGTTAGATCAGCTGGTAGCATGCTTTACTATTACTTTGATTTGTGGGGAATAATCCTAACTGTTGAACAATAAAAAGATATTCTCTGGTCTCTTCCCTCAGAGTTGTGGCCCCTGGCAAAGACGCCACAGTCAGCGGCTACAGGTTTAAGAACTTTGGTGCTCACAGCGACCTCTACCCGTGTGCCTATCTCACGGCTGCTGCAGCCATCGGCATGACAACGGTAGATGTGGACACCTTCATCAGCAGACTGGAAAAGGTGCTGGCCAAGACAAAAGCCAAGAAAACTGACGACAGTCAGGACAAGCCGGATAATGTGGACATTGTCATTGGAGAATCTGTGGTTGTGAACGGTGCAGCAAGCAAACGGTCTCCTGCTCCCAGAGTTGAGGGCGATGGTCAAGAATGATGACCACATTTTTCATGCATCCATGAATCCATGAAGACCAAAAACATCATATCTGGTTAACCGGTTATTAGAAAGAGTAAAACAGGTTATCAGAACGAGTGAAACTGTAATGTCCGGTGTTTAGAATGAGTAAAACTGTCCTGTATGGTTATTAGAATGAGTGAAATTGTCATGTCTGGTGTTTGGAATGAGCAGAACTGTCATGTCTGTCATTTACAATGAGCTGCCATACCTTGTGTTTAGAACGAGTCACAGTGGAAAAGAGAACAAAAATGAAGACAAAATGCAGCTGCCAGACAGAGGAGGAACCTAGGGCATACAGAATGCAAGGGCCATTGTTTGATTGTGATGCTGGCTCTGAAAGGTGGAGCTTTCAAGAGATCATTGAGTGGGAGGGAGGCGTGCTGTTTGACATCCATGTGCATGATGTGAGGACAGTGACAACGATGGAAAGGACAGGGAGCAAGAGGGAGTGTTGAATGTGAAAAGTTGAAAAGTTGTCAACAGAACATCACTAAGTGTTGCCTTCAATGCCTGCAAAAAATATCAGAATTAGCAACTGTGGGAAACAACATCCATGACTTTATTTCCGGCTGGGTGTTGCAAAAGTCAAGGCTGATTAGTTTATGAAATCTGTTCTTGAGGTGAAAGGGTTGTCAGCAAATTATTATACAATAACAAAGCTTAGCAGGGAAGTGGTAACAAATGCAATTGTTTGTTTTCACTTTGCTCTGTGTGTTAATGTATATGCGTGTGTTCCTTGTATATGGGTATGACATGGTACATCAAAGAATGTCAGTACAACAGGGAATAGTATAAAAAGCAAAAGACTTTCCTTTACTCCAGAATAGATTTACCTTGCAACCAAAAATTGACAATTGCACAGGTAATGATTATTGACCTTGTAGTTTGCACAGTGCTGTATGTTTTTTTTCTTTTTCCTTCTTCCATTAAACTTTAATGGCATTGAACTGTATTCATTCTTGGTGAGAATTAGTTCTTGGATTTTAACGTACTGTCCACTGCATCGGGTCAGCTCACATAGTGAGAAGACCCATGCTTGGACCAGATCAGAACTTTTTGTGTTTAACTAAAGACAGTATCATTTGGCTGTCTTTAAATGGAGCACCCATAACTAGACTTGGATCTATAATAGTGTCAAAACCTGACCACAAAGGGGCGCAATTGACAAGTTAAAGCTACTGTAGCTTTGGGTCTAAGGGAGGCAACTCTTCTAAACAAACTAGTGTAAAATTACCACCTTTCTGAGCAGTTTTTGCAATTAAAACAGTAGTACTTTACCAAGCCAGGATCATTCACTTTTATACAAAATCAGCTCTCCGGGTTTACCAACTACCATGTTATCCACTTCGAGTTAACTGCACTTTGCCTGAAAACAATATTCTTTTATGTGCCATTTCTCCAATAACAGATGCCACATGGTTATTACCATCGAAGTGCTAGAAAATCTGGCGGGAACCTGAATTCCATTTATGATTCATGGGATTTTTCTTTATCCAATCAGATATTTTGTATGTGTGTGTTTGTAGCTAATGAAAATAGATTGTAATGAATACACATTTCTATTTTAGTGCTTTTGGCTGTGCTACTTTGGTTACTCATCACCTTGCAGCACTTGACAAATGCATTTTTAACTGCTCAGTATAATGTGATCAAGTGTCAGATATCAAATGTGATTAGTTGCAGATTTAAGGGAGGAATGGCAGGTGTGTTTTGTTGATTTGCTTTGTTTTGTTGTTGTTGATTGGGGGTGGGGGGGAGGGGGTTGAGGTCATAGTTGAGGTGGTTAATTTGCAAGCAAAAGTTGCTGTTTTACTGACTGACCTGTCACTGCAGAGTGCATATTTGCACTTGACAAGGTTAAAATAGCTGGTGTAAAATGCAGGAATTCAGAATGAGGAAAGTGGCGAATGGTCCTGTTCATGACTGGGAAAATGACTGTTGGATTTTTTTTTTATTCTACACCAGTACGGTGCTATGTGAAATAAATAATTAAACAATAAAACAAAAGAAATATTCAGAATTTACTTTTATTTCTCCTGAATCTGATTCACATACACACATTCATTCTCTCTTCCCTCACTCCCTCTCTCTCTCTCACTTGACATTCAGAACCTCTCTCAGTCATACTTGAAACATCAAAATGAATCTGAGTAGTCACTTGGTGTTTTACACCCAGTCAACCATTACAGTTATATCAGGGCAAATAAAACTGAGTGTTAACAGAACTGACTACTGGAGGTCATTAATTATTATATAATTTGTATATATATAAAAAAACTGATGATGGGCTGAGATAATTTGATTCTGAAAAAATACTCCCCAAAAGAATTGAAATAGTTGGCACTTTTCCCATTTAACTGTCCAGTAATTAGTGAATGGGGTGTTTGATCAGACCACTAAGTGTTATACAGAACCTGAAGCAAAGTGGATGCAGTCTGTGCATCAATCGCCCCCCGACATTCCATTCTCTTGCATCTGTGGCACCACCTGTACCCTACCTACTCCATTTCAAGATTCCTCACAGGCAGTTCTGTGACACTCCTCACACACACACACACACACACACACACACACACACACACACACACACACACACACACACACACACACACACATACACACACATACACACAGAGCTTTTGGTTCGTAATGTTTGTCTCCTTAGCTGTTTTCAAACTGCACTGAAAAAACACACTGAATTGTGCTGCTGCTGCTGCATGTTCACTCTTTTCTCTTCACAGGCTCCTGCTGCTCCACGAAACCCACCGTCCCTGCATTGTCTGTGGTGTCGCTGGAGATCTTGTTGCCTTGTTTGTCGATGGCAAAGTTGTAGTCTTGCCTCAGGTTGAGAAGCTTTTCGATTTCAGTGTCCAGGTTGTCTAGCGTGATGAATGACTTGGAGTCCTCCTGCAAAGGTGAAGAACAGATTCTCACACTGATCAGCGAAGATCCTTAGAAACAGGTAAAGGTCGTAAACACTGACAGCAATGGTAGAACCTAAAACCAATTACCACACATACTTCAGAAGTTCTAAATCAACAAGCAAGAGCTTGTTAGCGCTTGAATTAGCAGTTGAAAGATGTCACACAAACACAACAACGACCTGTGCTGCCTACAGTAACTCTCACCTGGCATGCGAGTAAATACAAGCTGCTGAACATAGAAAACCATCATCATATCACACTAAGGAGCCTTGGGCAGCAAATGGCTGCATGTAACTGCAGTGCTGAAACTGCCATTTAACTTAAGGTAGTATTTTGAGGGTGGGTGGGTGGGTGAGTGGGCAAGCACTGAAGTAGTTTTTGGTCTTGTAGAACTAGAAGTGTATGAAGAACAGCAAAATGATTATTTACTTCATCATGTGGTACCTGGACAACTGATGAATACCATATCACCAAAGCCTGTCTGGCTTTGATATCACTTATCAGGGCAAGAAGAAGAAGAAGAAGAAAAAATCATCATCACCATGCTACATGTTAGCCCAAAGTGTAAAAACAAAAACACAAAATATGCGAGAAACTACTGTGGCATTATCTTTCAATCTGGATGACCTTGAAAACACAGTGAGGGTGAGAGAGAGAGAGAGAGAGAGGGAGGGGGGGAGAGAAAGAGTCTGAGAGAGAGAGAGAGAGAGAGTCCATACCAAACCCTGCTGAAGTCTTTCCTCTGCTCTCTGACGCCTCCTCTGTATTCTTCGTTCATCCCTCTCCTCCCATTGTCTTGTCCTCGCTTCCTGCCTTGCCTTCTCCTCTAACCACCCTTTCTCTCTGCAAAACATATTCAATGTGCAAAACAGAACAAAAACAAACAACAACAAAAAATCAGCACTCAACCCAGTTTCACTCTAATGTAACTGTGAAGTTTCCATTCTGTCCACTACAACACAGAAATGGTGTAAGCAATGATTGCACCAGACTTTCTTCAAACCGGTGCGACTTCTACAAGATGGCCAAAGCGGTTCATGGAAACCAGTTAGATAATCACTGTAACCAGTCTAATACATGGCCATCCATAAAACTACAAGAGCTCTACTACAAATATTGTGCTAGCAAAGAAGTAGCCCCCTTCCTTGTCTAGAAGGAGAACACACACACACACACACACACACACACACACACACACACACAGGCACAATATACACAACCTGCGTACACACCCTCTCACTATGCTGAACTTTTGTTTATTAAAAAAATAAAAAAAATAAAAAATAGAGAACAGGTTGAACAAATAACAGCTGGTACATCTGATCGATTGCTGATTCTTTCCCCAGTATTTTATATGCTGATCTTAACCAGTAAAACAACCGAAATTTCTGGTTAACATGAACATATTGTTTTTATAGAATTAATGTGTTCATGAAGAACATAACAAAATGAATAACTGATCATGTAACACATAATTAATTGTGGTGAATGCTAGTTATGATACATCATAAAGAGAAATAAATAAGCATCATCAAATCAGAAAATCTGATTCATTGTTCATGATTGTCATGCTCAGATGGTGGATTCTGAAATATCAATTTTGATGGAAATTTACACTTAACAAAAATCAGTCCTAGAAAGTACTCATTTACAAATACAGTTTTGTACATTGCTCTCTTCACAGGAATGACCCCTGCCATTCCTCAATTGATGGAATTTCATCTACTGATGGAACAAATCTTGTATATGCAGACTACCAAAAGTGAAAGTCCAGTGACAGATAAACAGTAACCTAATGTACAGTGTAGAACTGCTAGAACAGTAGACAAGATCAAAGTTAAAAAAAAGTAAAAGTACTAAAACAAAAAGAATGGCAAAGAAAACAGATGAAAAAACAAAACAAATAACATCACCTTTACCATCACCAAACCTTTGGTACAGTTTAAGAGTACTTAATACTCTTCAGAGTCTTGATTTTATACCACAGAAGGTAATTTTCTTTCACAGAGCCCTGGCTCAGAAAAACTACACCTCTTTTGCAAAATCTGTATTCAGTTTTAGAGCCACTAAAAGTAAAACTCAAAGCTAGACACTGCCAGCTTCTTCACTCGACCCAAACTGAAATGAAAATTAACAAAACCTGCCACTGCAGATTTATTGCACACAGATCACATTCTTCTGCTCCTTCCGGTGCACTCACAAACTCAAAAAGTCTGTCACTGTATCAGTATACTTTGTTGTTGTTGTATTAGTATTGGGCGGTTCAGGTGGGGTTAAGTCCCTTAACTTTTTACCCAGCATCGCTTAAGTCCCTTGGCTGTATTTACTTCCAGTGCGTACTTTCTTCACAATGGAAGGTGGTGACAGTGAATTCGCAAAGTTTACAGTGCCAACTTAAATGGCATTTTTGAAGGCCCGTAGTCATAATGTGTCTGGCACCAAGCAATAAATTGTTGCTTGTGCTATAGGATGCCCCAAAAAGATTTTTTTTCTCCACAAACTCGCTATCTTCTGGTCAGCCCCAAAACGATGTAAAAACCTTTTTTTTCCATTCTGCATCACCTCTCCCCTGTAATTTTTGCAAATACAACAGTAGTGGCATTTGTACTGCTTTGCAGTTCTAGGTTGAACTGCCATTGTTATACACAGCGTGAACCAATGCCTACTCAGAAACTTATTGGCCTCGAAGTCGCAGCTACAACCTTTTGTGAAAGATTATGAAGGGCAACTCTTGCAAACCAGCTCTGCTGAATCTCCCAATACCATTGGCATTGCTAGCAAAAGACAATAAAATAAAATTAAAATAAAAAAGTCTACAGAAACAGTCTATGGACCAGAGGGTGATGTGGGGGAAACAAGTTTTGTTGACTATCCCAGATGCACTGGGCATTGCTATTTCTACCCATGAGGCAAACTAGAAACATTTATAAGTTTGGGCTGGAGAACTGTTCAAGTTCTTCTTAATCTTATTATATAAATGCAAAACCTCAACTGCCTGCCTTACTTACCGAGCTGCTTGTACTCGGCTGTTCCACTGGTCATTCTGCTCTTCCATTGCCTGAAATTCTGCTAAGTTGTCCCGATCCTCTGTCGCTGCCTGTTCCTTCATCACCATTAATTTCTGTACATGTTGATTGACTAGGAAATTCCTGCAAGAAAAATGACACATTTTCCTGACAATATGTTTACATTATAATTAAAATCATTATTTTATTTTGTTACTGTAACTGAAGTAAACAGCATAATAATAATTACTCTAACAATAACATACCAATTCTAAACACATGATGAATATGGTCAGTTCTAAACACATCTTCAAAAAGAATGTTTTAAGCCATTACTGAAAAACTATAACCCTACAAAATGAACTAATTTGCTCCTTCGTTTTAATCACTGTTTCAAATTCATGTCAACAGTAAAACTACTAAAAGCACTGAGACAGTGACAGCAATGAGTAAAACTGTAATCCTGAGTGAAACTGTAAGCTGCAAAATCAAAATACAACATATTGAAATTAATGAAAAGGATGCTTATCTTATTCTTAATCTTATCATCTTAATCATACAATACAAAACATGCTGAAATGTTCTGGGTACACCCCTTTTTTTTTGAAGTAACGCACAGACAGTATACTATTTCTGATCTGCTTTGTTTGTAATTAATCTGCAAAATTAAACAATTCTGCTTGGGTCAAGCAGACTGAGTTCTGCACAGTGTATTATAATTTATATTGTAGTTTTGAGTTGACAAGGGATGTAATTGTAAATGCTTAGTCTGGTTTGAATACTGACCCCAAGACAGGTTTCCCTTTCATTCATCAGAAGTGTATCACTATCACTGTACTCTGTAGCGTATACATGTATACATTATATCAAAATACATCAATACCTGGCTTTACTCATCCCATTACAGGAAATTACAGTCAACACACACATAATTTTAAAACACATAAAAGCGAAAACAAATCATTATTACAATCACAACACAAATCTCTGTTAAAACCACGATCATGTGTGCTCACTGCATGTGTGTGTGTGTGTGTGTGTGTGTGTGTGTGTGTGTGTGTGTGTGTGTGTGTGTGTGTGTGTGTGTGTGTGTGTGTTGGCAGAAGGGAAATACCTGACAGCTCGCAGCTTAGTTCTGTAGTGAAAATACGCTGTCCTTAGTTCTGCTTCTTCCTCTGGGATGATGGGGGTCGGAGTTCTTACGTAGAAAATCTTACTCTTCGACTTCGGTAACCACCGTGGTTTGATTCCTCTGACGAAATGCAAGAGTGGCCCTGGAAGACTATGCCCTTCAGTTATTGCTACCTTTGAGAAAATTTGTGCTGTGCCCCTGAAACAAGACATTTTCACAAGTCACGGGTGCAGACACCTAGCAACAGATATATATAAACTTATCCACTGTTGTGCAAAAGTTAAAGATGAGCAGACGGCTGTGTCCTTGGGATGCAATGTGTTGGTTCCGGTTCTCCGGAAATCAGTAAATAGTTAGGCTTGTTTTGATTGGAGAAGGGGTTTATGTAATCCAATCAGATTGCCTCTTGCATTTTGTAACAAAGATGTCAGCCTCCTTTGGTGTGTCGTGAGCAAAGCGAAACCTCAAAAAGCAACGCAAACACTGTGGCTGAGGAACGGGTTTTAATGTCAATCCAGAGAGTACAATGATCTTGTCGAAGTCAAATATCGGGAAAATCCTCGCTGCGTCAACATTATTAGCAGGGGGTAAGTGCCTCGCAACGCACTGACAGACTCGATTCGATTAAACCTAGAGTACCACGATAATCATGTGAAAGTCCCGTTGCGGTGATGTCCCAGTCTCGGGCCAAAGATAGGGCTAGGCTAAAGTTACACAATTGATACTAGAACACAGTGAGTACCAGGCCGATTGTATTCGAGGCTTAGGTTTGGTGATTCCGATTGTATTCGATGCTTAGGTTTGGGGATTACGGTTAGTGGAGGTGTGCTATCATCTTTATACAAATTATAGTTTATACCATTCATTCACTGAATTTAATGAATAAATATACTAACTTAATTAAGCCACAGGCAATGCGTGAGGAGAAGACAGGACTGGTCCTACATCATGTGGTGCTGTTGCAGCCTATCAGTATCACAGTGCAGGCAACAGTCAACACAAGCATACATCAGAGATTTTTTATGCAGACCTTTTGATTACAAGTCCGGCACACTACCACTGAGCTATCCACACTCCCCAAAAGGGAGAAGCACGTGTGTAATCTGGCACCATTTCTACCCAGAACAATCAAGGACTGGAACTGCCTGCCCAGGGATGTAGTTGAGGCCACAACGCTTGACACTTCTGTGTCATGGGCATCCTACTAGGAGTCCTAGTCCATATAATCCCACGCAACTCTCCCCCCCCTCCCCACCCCATCTGACCCCTCTGACCCCCACCCCCACCCTAGTTCCTCCCGAACTGACAGTGAACATACCAACAGAGCCTTAGGGCGAACCCCCTGCCAGGTATCTAGGCACCAGAATGGTCAGCCATTTAATCGCGGGCCCTCAACGTGAACTTGATGAAGAAGTGTAGGCTTCCTTTCTTCCTAACCTCCTGGGATCTTGGTACCCACCAGTACCTCTTCAGAGAAGAGAAGGAAGTCAACCAAACAGCTGTTAATTGTGTAACTGGCACCACAATGAAAATGAGTATTTAGTATTTTCATTCCAGGAGTTGCACTTTGGATGTGGACAAGACGAAGAAGACAACACAGAGCTCTAGTCCAACTGGACTTTCTGAGGAAATCCACTGTGCATGTTGTTGAAACAGCAGAAGAATGGGAGCAGTGTGTACCCCAACTAGCACTGGGTGCTGAGAAGGCATGTTTACAAACAGTGGTATTAACTAATTTGTACCATATAAACATAAACTGTAACATGTAAACTGCCATAAGAATACACACACACACACACACACACACACACACACACACACACACACACACACACACACACACACCTGTACAATACAGCAAAGTACTTGAACATAGTTGGGGAGGGGTTTTAAAGAAAGTGTTAACCATTTGGGGGAGGGGGTGGTGACAGGGTAGTCTAAATTGTACTAAAATGTTGTATCAAATTTCAACAACTGTTTCAAATCAAACTTTAAAGTCGGCACACTGAAAGTGTAAGGAATTAGCTTTATTAACATGTGTTCTGTTCACATGTACTCAGTCCTGTTATCCCTTCCTACAGGCAGGTCTACATGAAGTTTAGATCCACATGGAATCAGAATATTTGATTTCAAGGTGTTATTCTGATCTCTTCTACCCATTCTGGGGTAAAGCTTGTTTTGTGAAGGCTAGCTGCTTTAAATATGTGCAAACTTGTGACAACAGTACAATTTTAAAATGTGATGCTAACAGTTATGCATTACCATGAAGGTGCTGTAAAAAGTGTTAATACCATAGTAATACCACTGATAGAGGTAACAAAATTTAAAAAGCAATAATGGTAGATCTATGCCAAGTATTACACCAACACAGGCTACAGCAGTCCTATGGCTGTATGTCTGACTTTAGTTCAAAAGTAAATAGTGCAGTTCCAGGGTCTCCAGCTCTCTTTAAGCTGAATTACAAAATTTGATTGGATTGTGCCCACTGATCTAGCATATATATTGTAGATACATACATGTACATATATTGTGTTTCATTAGCACTGAACGATTGATCATTATTATAATATTTTTTTAAAGTATGTAACTGTTTCTGTCACCCTCATTTCTTCTTAATCTTACCTTGCTGGCTGCCTTGATTGACAGGTGCTTGGTCTCGACTGTGAATGGGTGCTGAAGCGTCGTGTGGCGTTGCTGCAGATTGCGTCGCCATCTAGATGCTGTATTTTGGTGCGTCTTTGCTGCATGGATGCTTCCAGCCTGCCACAGTCTCTCAAGACTATCTTAGCAGACAGGAGGTGATTTAGCAGTTATTCTTTGAATTTTTATGGGTGCAATGTTTTTACCAACTTAAGTCTTTTCTTTGCATATGTTTAACAGGCGTAACACTATACCCGTTATGTCAATGCAGTTTTAAGAAAACAGCTGTCCAGTCTTCTTATGCGTTGATTTTTGGGCAAGCCTTAACCACTTTCAGTGCTCATTTTTTCTTCTTTTTCTTGAACAAATGACATGTGCATATATGTACATGCACATATGTATGTATGCGTGTGTGTGTGTGTGTGTGTGTGTGTGTGTGTGTGTGTGCATGCGTGCGTGCATGCGTGCGTGCGTGTGTGTGTGCATGCGCCTGCACATGTTCACAGTCAAGGGCAGTGAAAGTGCATCCTCTTCACTTGATATGTGTCTCTGAAAAACCACACAGCAGGAATATCTTCCTACACTGTCCCACCCACAAATCCAAAATATTGTTTACTGAGTTACAATGCTTTTGAATGCACCCCTCTTGAATGAATGAATGAAAATGTATATGGTACATCAACACCTCCACATAAAAACTTGAGCATTCACAGCACCACATCTCTTCATTGTGATTGACTGATCATGTTATATACAAAAACCTTTCAGCATTTTGAAAGTGGGCGTGGCTGTGAATGATGACGCCAAGAAACTGATGCGTGACTATGGTTTGCTCGTGAAGGGCTGCGTGGATCTGAGGCATGTGCTGCAGAGACTGCCTCGTGGCATCTACAAGTGGTAAGCAGAAATCACTGAGTTGAGACAGGCAAACTTTAGAGGGGTACACACACACACACACACACACACACACACACACACACACACACACACACACACACACACACACACACATATATATATTATTATTGATCGCTTTTATATAGCGCTATGCTCTCGAGCAGACTCACTGCGCTTGCATGTGATTCTACATGAGTGAATAGCTTTTTATAGTGCGTTTAGAATATCCACCGAAGTGGTGTATTTACAGCGCTGGCGTGGCTGGTGCCACATGAAACTGCTGCCATCTCGGCGCGTTCTGTGTACACCGTATAACCATGCACCATGTCACTTCATGCAAAGCCACATACGTAAGGTGTATGCGTGTTTAGCTGTAACCTGCCACCTGCGCTTTTGGTAGAATGACCGGGGTCTTTTACGTGCTACTGTGGTAACACGGGGGTGGAACGGATACCGAAATAAGAGTCAGCACAGAAAGACAACCCTGGAGAAGAAAATTCTCCCGCCGTTCCAGCAGGATACATATATGTGGATTGGTATTTTGTGTGTGACATTATGCTTCATCAGTGAGAACAGCAATGGATGAATACAACAATGTGCAGTCCCAGAATATTATTCAACCGAGACTGAGCAGTCCACACAGTATTGGGATCAGTGTCAGGTCATGCATTCTGCCATGGTGAGCAGTAGGAATTAATGCACTGTATTCATTGTACAATATGTACAGAATTGCGTACTCATTTCTGTCTTCATTTCTGTCTGATTAAAAAGCAAACAACAAAAAAACAAAAAACAAAAAAACAACAAAAAACCTGCCTAGGACAGATTTTGTTGCAATGTTTTTTTGTTGTTGTTGGCGATTTGTGAACCAGGGGAAGTAATTTCAAATGCTAAAGACAATTTTGCTTCTCGTGTGGCTGTAGTTATCTCCCTTATGCCAGCGCAGTTCCAGGTGAACTTGCGGTCGAAATTTTCATGCCTATGCATGGTATCGACACATACACAACACAGTGTGTGTGTGTGTGTGTGTGTGTGTGTGTGTGTGTGTGTGTGTGTGTGTGTGTGTGTGTGCGCCCGCGGGCGCGCGCATGTGCGTGCGTACATGTGTGTGTGGTGATTTTGTTTTTTGTTTTGTTTGTTTAATCAGAGAGAAGAAGAAAAAAGAACATAAAAATTAATGTAAGATGCATTCCAGTCCATGTTTGCTTTGAAACACTTGCAGATTCTAGTTTGGGGAAAGGTACACGTTACAGTTTGTTTCAGAGATGTCAACTTTCGAGTCCCATTGGCCTTTGGAAAAGAAAAAGAAAAATTGCAGAGAGAGTGGAAATCTAAAAGATCTGTTAGAATCTTGATGGTTTCGGTGTATTTTTGCATACCTGTTGCCCACTACGCACTGTTTCAGCCACAGCTGGGGTCTGCAGGGACTGACGAAAAGTGTACTTAATGTCAGCCTGTCCAAGGATTTCAAAGTACGGTGCGGAAACTGGGAGGCTGTTCGCTTGAATGCACGTCAAGTAAGTAGGCTGCCAGCATTTGCATTTATTTAGATTTGTCATGTCTTCCAGTTCCACAAAGAAAACACATATTCAAGCTTTGTCAAAACTTTCAAGGGAACAGAAGATTTGTGAAAATTGCAATAAAACTGGAGACTGTTAAATTATCATCAATTTTTATTACTGTACTAATAGTTTACTCGTGTAATTATAGTTCATATGTAATTATTGTACTTGTGTAAAATATAGGTAAATGCTGCTACAGGTTGACATAATGTTAACAGGATGTACCTCTGGATGAGTTTATGTACCTTGTAGTTGCACACATGCCAGGTGATAATTAATGCAGGCGACTCAAGGAAAACATTCTCTCGCTACAATCAAATCGGCCCTCTGGACCACAAAATGGCCAACATTAATTTGTGTTTCCTTGGCCCATACAAGTATAATTTTCTCAAGAATAACTAAATTAATTAAATCATGTGAAAGATCAAATAAAAGTTAAAATTACAATCTTTTAAACCATATTGTACAAACAAAATGTACAAACATGACTTATTTTATTTACAACAAGCTTCCCAAGTATGTTTGACTTCAGAGGAGCATACCTGACACACTTCCTGCGTCAGTAAAACGTCTGTGGCAGTCTTGAAATTGTGCATGATAAAAAAATCTCCATCAAGATTTGCACATTCATGCCATAGGCTTTGTGACCTGGGCCCATTTTCAAGTCACAGAAGAAACTGAAATTCAAAGACCATTTTTTATTTTTCTGTGTATGAGTTTGACTGAACGTTTGCTATTTTGTTGACAGTGATTACAATGTTTTTTGCGTGATGGTGTCTGCCTTTCCACCAGATTAACTATGCTGCCATGGACGCCATTGTGGCAGTGGACATCTTTACACACCTGGTGCTGGCTAAGGCCACAGGGCTAGACCCTCGGCTCTGCCCGCAGTCGGCTTCAGCAGTGTCTGTGGACAAGTTTCTGTCCACGTCCAGGAGTCTCTGTCAGGGCATTATGGATGCTCACTATGTCCGCAAAACAGACGCCAACACGGTATACACAGAAGTGTCTGAAATGGGTGGATGTTTGAGTTTCTGTAAAATGTATCGGATGCTCAGTGTCTGCAAGACAAACCCCAACATGGTATACACAGAAGTGTCTGAAATGGGTGGATGTTTGAGTATCTGTAGTATGTATCTGGATGCTCACAATGTTTGCAAGACAAACCCCAACACGGTATACACGGAAATGTTTGAAATGGGTTGATGTTTGAGTTTCTGTAAAATGCATCTGGGTGCTCACCCTGTCCGCAAGACAAACGCCAGCATGGTACCGGTATGTAAAGAAGTGTCTTGGGAGGATTGGTGGAGGGACGTAGTGGCGGTCTGCTCTCTGGAAGGGATGCTCACTTGTCAGACTCCGCAACTTTATAGCAAACATTGTCGTCAGTTGGGGGCATAGTACTTAGTACGGGGTGTTCTGCGCATGTTGAATAAGAACAGTAATCACTGAACACTACCAGAGTTTCTCAACCTCACTACAGTGTCTCCTTTGGATGGCAGCCCACCAACGATCTGACGTCTCCTCCTGTGGACCATGCATGAAGCAAACCAGGATAACCTTTCATGCCTTTTGTGGCTGAAGACGCAGACCACAGCGGAGGCAATGCCACCTCGGTTTTGCCACACCAGTACTTCGCTCCACAGTTGTACATGTAGAACTGTGGGCAAAGTTGTATCACCTCTGGCCGAGTTGCTGGACGTTGTACAGGTGTCATGAGCCAGGGTCTAATCATATATCCACTGTCGCCAAGACTGAAGGAGTCCACCCAATGGAGGCCTGTTTGATACGTTTAGTTCGGACTCGTGCCTTGCAACCTTTGTGCAATAGTCTCGCACTTTCGATTTAAGTCGACACTTCCGGTATACTCTCAGTCAGCACTGGGCCCCAGGCGATAGGGCCGTGATGCAGAAGGTGTTTCGGATGAGGCTGGTGGTAGGGCTGGTGGGACGGATGGCATGGCGACAGTGCCTCTGAGGTCGGCACAGATGATGGGGCAGCAATTTTTTTTTTTTTAAATTGTCCCTTTCATTTATGGCTTTTTTTGTACATATATTATTTGGGACCAGATCGAAGACATAATGAAGTAATATGTTTCATGTCAAACTGTCCATTGCTGAGTGTGCATGTGGCGGCTTCAGACGAAAAGCAAAGCAAAGCAGAAAGCTAGAGTGCTCGTCGACACCTCTTTGCAGTCTGTCGTTTTCTTTCTGTTCTTTTTTGTTAAATAGACATGTATATGTCTTTGGATGTGTGTGTGTGTGTGTGTGTGCGCGCGTGCGTGAGTGTGTGCGTGCGTGCGTGCGTGCGTGTGTGTGTGTGAAAGAGAGAGAGAGAGAGAGAGAGAGAGAGAGAGAGAGAGAGAGAGAGAGAGAGAGAGAGAGAGGCATGTGTGTGTGTGTGTGTGTGTGTGTGTGTGTGTGTGTGTGTGTGTAAGCGCGCCCGCGCGCGCGCCCGTGTGCTTCATTTCTTCAACTACAACGAAAAGCATTTATTTTTTATTTTTTCTCCTTCACTTTGCAGCTCAAAGGGAGGCCTGTGAAAACGACAGGCAAAAAACAAAATGGCGCTGCATACAGCACGAGGAAGCGCCCCCTGTGGGACAACTGCGAGTTGCTTGCGCCTGACGGACAGCCTCTGTGTACATGTGACATTCGCAAGGCGGCCTGGTACATCAGCAAGGGATTAGGAGGTGGGTCGCAGTGAGCCGGTTTGGCTTAGCGGTAAGGCGTTAGTTAGGCTGGTAAGCAGAGGGAACTCGGTTCGGATCCGCTTCGGCTCTCCTTTCCTTTCAAAAGTTGTGGTTTGTGGACACTGTCTTGTGACTTTGTCCCTCAGAATTAATGAAACATTAAAATGGCTCTCATCGCTGCCCATCTTAAGTAAGAGCCATTCTGGTGGTGACAGCTAGTGTAGCGATAGGTATAAATCATAATCTCCCTCTTCCCCCACCTCGATACCCCCTTCCCGGCCCCTCTTCTCCCTGTCCCTAATAAGCCTTGTGGTTTCTGTAATAAAGCCTTGTGGTTTCTGTGGACATTAAGCACAGTGTTAATTTACCTAGGAGGTGAGTCCCCCTCTAAGCCTTCTGGTTTCTGTGGACGTAATGCACCATGTGCACTTTGGTGAGTCGCCTCACGGTCTGCGACAGACGGTTACCTCTGCAGGTCGAGCATTTCGGCATTGTTTGTAGCTGAAAGACTTTGAAATTAAGCACCCCCCCCCACACACACACACACACACTCCCCAGCGTCAGTATTGCTTGTATCTGAAAGAAAATTTAACAAATCTGTAACAAGATTGGGGAAAGGGCTACGGTGACAAGACTGTAGAAAAAAAGATGCAGGGAGGGAGAGGAGGGGGCCGGGTGGAGGAGGGGGTTGCGGGGGGGGGGGGGGGGGAGGGGGGAGGGAAGGGGGGGGGGAACTATGGAGGTGAAAACAAATTATGGTGATCTCAGCTGCCGCCGAAATGACAAGCTCCCAAAATTTCCAACCTGGCCAGCCCTGTCCCTAACAAACCGTCGTATGTGATCTCTGTGGACGTAAGCTGTACAGTGAATTTATTCATTCAGAGCCGGCCATGTTCTGACTGGATTGCAGACAAGGTGTCCGAGGACCCGCTGGTGGTGAAGCTGAGGTTTGAACCCTCCGGGCGCCCCAAGTCGGAGCGCAACTACTACCTGCAGCAGAAGGAGAACTCGTGTGTCGTCTGCGGGACCACAGAGGGCTATGCCCGCAAATTTGTCGTGCCGCAGGAGTACAGAAAGTAAAGGCTTGTTCAGTAACAATAACAATGTACTTTATTCATCCCAGCGGGAAATTAAAGCCGTCGTTCGATCGCACAACGAAGAACATATCTCAATAATTCTAAGTCATGAAACACACGCACATACACACTCTTAGACATACGCCCCCTTTCTCTCAATCTGCATACACTAATAGCAAACCCAAAATTACCTGGAATAATGCTTTCTCTGTCAAACAAAAACGTAAAAACTCTCAAATTAAATAAAAATCATTAGGTTCACACATCCCCAACCTTCCCTTAGAAAGTTATCATCCGCAACAGACGTCTTGACGCATGCGCACAACAAGTAAAGGCTTATTCTTCAGCATTCTTCCTCCCGTTGCACAAACTTTGGCTGTTTCTGCCTATTCGTCTTTGTCAAGCCCTTTGGGCCTCTTAAACTTTGGCTGTTTCTGCCTCTTCCTCTTCGTCTAGCTCTTTGGGCCTCTTGTACTGCTTGAATATGACCAGTAACGTAGACGTAGAATGTATTGTACCTGAAAAATACTTTGTTCGGTGGCGTTTTCCCTCCTCTGATTTTTTTTTTTTTTAAATTTTGTTGTTGTCGTTGTCTTTTTGTTGATGCAATTGTAAGATTAAAGATGCTTTTTTTTCTTTGCTTTTTTTTTCTTTTCCATTCCCTTTCTCACGTTACTTTCTGTTCCTGCCGGATGAGCTGGAACACATTTTGTTTTTGTTTTAAAATGTCGCTATTTCATACACATTCCTAGTTGTGCTCAAGCATCTAGAAGCAGAATGCCGCTTAAAGAAGGTCTTGCTCCAATCTCCTTCTCAGGTGCTTTGCCTTCTTGCTCGATGCACTGGAACGCAATTTTTAAAGATGCCGCTATTTTGTTCACCTACTCTTTGCTCAGGGAGCTAGAATGCCATTTAAAGATGCTCTCCTTCTTGGGTACTTTCTGTTATTGACCGATGAGGTGGAGCACAATTTTAAAGATGCCGCTGTTTTGTTCTCCTGAGTTATTAGATTCTGTTCCGTCTTGCCCAGGCCTCTAGAACACCATTTAAAGATGCGCTTCCTCAATTCTCCTTCTTGGGTACTTTCTGTTCTTGACCGATGAGGTGAAGCACAATTTTAAAGATGCCGCTGTTTTGTTTACCTAAGTTCTTAGTTGCTGTTCCTGCTTGTTCAGGCATCTGGAACGACGTTTAAAGATGCTCTTCCTCCAGTCTCCTTCTCGGGTGCGTTTCCTCCTTACCCCATCAGGTGGAGCACAATTTTAAAGATGCCGCTGTTTTGTTCACCTTAGATGTTATTCCTGCTTGCTCAGGCATGCAGCTAGAAGGCCGTTTAAAGATGCTCTTCCTCCAGTCTCCTTCTCGGGTACCGTGCTTTGCCCCTTTGCCTCATTAGCTGGAGCACAGTTTTAAAGATGCTCTTCCTCCAATCTCCTTCTCGGGTACCGTGCTTTGCCCCCTAGCCTCATTAGCTGGAGCACAATTTTAAAGATGCTCTTCCTCAGTCTCCTTCTCTGGTACCGTGCTTTGCCTCCTTGCCTCATTAGCTGGAGCACAATTTTAAAGATGCTCTTCCTCCAGTCTCCTTCTTGGGTACCGTGCTTTGACTCCTTGCCTCATTAGCTGGTGCACAATTTTAAAGATGCTCTTCCTCTAGCCTCGTTCTCGGGTACCGTGCTTTGCCTCCTTGCCTCGTTAGCAGTGGCACAATTTTAAAGATGCTCTTCCTCTATTCTCCTTCTCGGGTACCGTGCTTTGCCTCCTTGCCTCATTAGCTGTGGCACAATTTTAAAGATGCTCTTCCTCCAGTCTCCTTCTCGGCTACCGTGCTTTGCTCCCTTGCCTCATTAGCTGGAGCACAATGTTAAAGCTGCTCATCCTCCAGTCTCCTTCTCGGGTACCGTGCTTTGCTCTGTCTCTCTCTCGGTGTAAAGACGCCTCTGTCTCTCTCTCTCTCCTTCCTTGCCCTTGATTCCTAGGTACTTTCCGCACGTGCTGAAGGAGCACACGTCCCACGACGTGCTGCTGATGTGCCCACCGTGCCACCGCCGCTGCTCTGACCACGATGGCTTGCTGCGCGCGGAGCTGGCGCAGGAGTGCAACGCCCCGCTCAACTCCGGCGACAACAGCAGCGTGTACCAGGACCACGACTTGCAGCAGGTCAAGTCAGCGGGAAGGTGAGAC
>OY757542.1:3111446-3132228 GCA_963584105.1 Alviniconcha strummeri
GTTGCAGCATTCTGTTTCTGTTTTGCTGCAGTCACTTGAAATGCATCCCATTTTCTATTGCGGCATTCTGTTTTTTAATTTGCTGCAGTCGCTTGAAATGCATTCCATTTTGTGACTTGTGAGAAAATATCTGTTTCAGTGCAGCTGTATGTGTATCAGAATGGTGTGACCGTGTACAGTGAGAACTACGGCTCCTTCTCCCTCTCTGCTGCCGACTGCAGTCACGTGCATCTGTTTGATGGGGTGAGTGGTCACACACACGTTGGTTTAATAATAATAATAGATTATTTATGGCGCCCCATCTTGTAAGAGCCCAGAGCACATACAAAGATATAAAGATACACTCATTTCATTTTGGGTGCAGAATGATTTGTCATTAAGACCAGCAGTCATCAGCACCACTTTAATGTTTCATTTACTGTGAGGTGCAAGGTCATGAGAAAATGTCCATAAATTAGAAAACAATTTTAGAGAAAGGAGAGCCGAAGCGAGGAGTCAAACGGACATCATCAGCTTACCAGCCTCTTGCCGTGCCTCTAGGCCAGACTGGCTTGCTGGAAGGTTATGCTGTCACCACCAGAATGATTTTGTCATTAAGACGGGCAGTGATGAGAGCCATTTTAATATTTCATTAATTGTGAGGAATACAGTCACAAGATAATTCCCACAAATCAGAATTTTAAAGAGAGAGAGAGAGAGAACTAATTTGGGAATCAGACACCATCAGCTTACCAGCCGTTTGCCATGCCTCTAGGCCAAACCAGCCTGCTGCAAATCATTTTGACAAGTGTGCCTCTTTACATTTAACTGCCATTGCCGACTGATGTATCCCACCAGGACTCCATGACAACGGCAGTGCTGCTCATCCTCACCTACCACACCTGGTCGTCCATCAAACTGCCGCCGCATCTGGTTACCCCTGAGAACATGCTGTTCATCGTCATCGCCCCTCGGAGCAAGGCACACACTCATCTGTATGGCCAGGTAAGGAGTTTTTCACAGTCCTCCACTGTCAGCTAGTGTGCTGTTCATCAGTTTTCATCCCTAAAGTTGATTCAAGGCCACAATCATATGTGTAGTCGGATAAACAGTTTTACTTGTGATGTGTGTGTGTGTGTTAAACATTGCCGTGTACCTCAGACAGTGATGTGAACAGCCTGGCTGACATAGTGTGCTTAATCATCTTTGTATGTATTACACTGTGTGCTGCAGGTGTTGACCAGCTTGGAAAAATGACTCAGAGATGCCTGCTGTCAGCAGAATAGAGCCTGATGATCTGCCGGAGCAACTGGAAGCTTTGTAAGATGTGCTGCAAAATATTTGTTTAAGGTGTTCCCTTCATTGGCAAGTATTCAGCAAGGGCATGTTGTGAGTTTAGGTTAATGGTTATTCTACCGTTGTTTGTTTTGACTGTTTGCATGGCCAAATAAAAATGAAGAGGTAAGTAGCTTTGTTTTGGTTACATAACAGCAGACGTGATGACTCTCTGTTGACTCTTCACCAACCTGGCAAGTAGAAAGTAAAGGGGCTGTCAAACAGGTTGCAGGCATTCTTGCACGGACACGCATGTACCCACAGATGGACACAGATACACACGCATGCATGCATGCACACAGCACACACATGCATGCACGCACGTGCACACACACACAACACACACACACACACACACACACACACACACACACACACAGAGGCACATGTGCACATACACACATACACACACATGAATACACACCCACACACACATGCACACACACACCCCCACACACACACACACACTTGTGTGCACTTTTACTGTCTTGTACTAGGATGCATGTTAAAGGATGAAGTAAAATTGAAAAACATTATGTGTGCAGGAGACATTTCTTTTTGTTTCATGCATGATGTGCTTCAATATTACAAGCATCCTTTCTCAGTGTTTTTTGTGTAATCGCTTGTGACGTATTTTGGGAATGGTTCCTGTGTGCCTGTTGTACAGACACCAGTACCTGCAGCAGGTGCGATGCCATGACGCCTTGCACAACCTGCTGACTGCGCCACAGTCCACATCACTGAAGGATGCCGCACACAACCTGCCCCATCTGCCTGAGTCAGTGCAGGGTTTTTTTCCTCATCATTTTGACTGCACACACACACACACACACACATACACACACACACACGCACCACACACACACACACACACACGCACACACACACACACACACACATACACACATACACACACACACACACACACACAAATACACACACACATGGTTTTAGTTGGGAAACTGTTGCTGCTAATCTGTACAGTACATCTGAAAATTGACCGTAATATACGATCCATTTTCCAAAGTTTTCATTCCTAAACGTGTGATTATCAAGGGATAAACATTCGGCTTTATGGTGGTAAATGTAAACACTTGGGGGAAGGGGAGGTTTGTTTTGTGAAATAGCTTTTGTTTTGTTGGGTTCTCTCACTGCCAGTCTGTACTCGAACTGCTTTATGGTTGGATATTCAGATGATAATTGTTGCCTCCCTTGGATTACAGATTTCACTGCACAACACATATTCTCCCCTTTGTGCTGTCTGTTGTTTTTGTCTGTGTTGTTAACATGTGCGGCAATGCATGATGCATGTACATATACTGCCAGAAAAAGAAAAGAAAAAAGAGAAGAAAAAAGAAGAAAAAAAAGAAGCAGAAAGAATAGGAAATGCATAATATGTCTTTATAGCATGTGGACTGATTATGACCATGCTGTAAATGATAGTGGCCAACACAGAGGTGATGATTTGAGTGACAGTTTAATCATGTTGTAAAATGATTGTGACCAAAAGAGGCGATGATTTGAGACATAGTTTGGTGGTGGTGGCAGGTTCCTGAGTCACCTGTCAGTGAGCAGTGCAGTGCCAGTCCCAGTCAGTCGCTCTGATTTGCCTCACCTGCTGCAGAGAGAGCCAGACTTTGAGGTCACCTCTGACAATGAACAGGTAACAGTGTCCTGTGCCACTGAGTTTAGAAGGGTGAGTGAGAAAGAGAGAGAGAGAGAGAGAGAGAGAAACAGACTTTGAGGTCACCTCTGACAATGAACAGATAACAATGTCCTGTGCCACTGACTTTAGAAAGGTGAGTAAGAGAGAGAGAGAAACAGACTTTGAGGTCACATCTGACAATGAACAGGTAACAGCGTCCTGTGCCACTGAGTTTAGAAAGGTGAGTAAGAGAGAGAGAGAGAGAGAGAGAGAGAGAAACAGACTCGGTGTCAACTTGGACTGTGAACCAGTAACAGCGTACAGTGTCATTGAGTTTTAGGAGTGGTAAGCAAGAGGGACAGACAGACAGACTTCGGAGGTCACTTTCAACAGTGAACAGGTAAGTGTACTGTGCCATTGAGTTTAGAAAGGTGAGAGAGAGAGAGAGAGAGAGGGAAGAGAGAGAGAGAGAGACTTTGAAGTCACCTCAGACATTGAACTAGTAACAGCTTACTGTGCCATTGAGTTTAGAAAGTGAGAGAGAGAGAGAGAGAGACTTTGAGGTCATCTCTGGCATTGAACAGGTAACTGTACTGTGCCACTGAGTTTAGAAAGGTGAGTGAGAGAGAAAGAAAAGACTTTAAGGTCACCTTGGACTATGAACAGGTAACAGTGTACTGTGACATAAGTTTACAAAGGTGAGCTGGACAAAGAGCCAGACTTTGATGTCATTTCTGACAATGAACAGGTAATGCCATACTGTGCCATTGAGTTTAGAAATGGTGAGCTAGAGAAAGAGAGAGAGAGAGATTTTGAGGTCATATGGGACAATGAGTAAGTAACAGTACTATGCTGTTGAGTTTAGAAAGGTGAGCAAGAGAGAGAGAGAGAGAGAGAGAGAGACTTCAAGGTCACCTCGGACAATGAACAGTTAACACAGTACTTTGCTGTTGAGTTTAGGAAGGTGAGCTAGAGAGGGAGAGACAGACAGACAGACAAATGGACTGACAGGCAGAGAGGAACATGAAACTCTTCTTCTTTGCACACACTGCATTGCAGTTAATGTTTATATACCCAGCACCCACTGTTGTTGGATGACTGATTGGATGCACACAACAAATCAGAAAGGATGCAGTGAAGCTGGTCAGTGTGCTGTATTTTCCTGTCCTCTTTCAACAGGTGGTGGTGACGGTGTTGACAGGAGTGCCAGGCAGTGAGAAACAGTCCCTGTGCAAAAGTCTTTCTCAAATGGGTACAGACTGCATTAGGTAAGCAGGGTTCCTCGGGAATTTTGAAAGTCTGGAAAAGTTTTGCAGTTTTTTAAAGTTCCCTCTCGAGGACTGAAAAAATTGAAGTTTTTCCTTAACCTTTTTGCTTGTTTTGTTTTTGTTTTGTTCGTTTTTTTCATAGCAAAAAAAGTCCAACATTAACATCGAAAACAGATTATGCTGCTGCACCTCCATATATTGGATCCATTTCAACAGATCAACACAGTTTAGCTGGTAATAATTGCTGCCCCCTTTGCTGTGGGCTCGTTATAGGATGCATATATTTCTTTTAAGAATGACTGATACATGACAGCTGATATGCAGTTTACTGTCTGCACCCATCATGCCTTTGCACTGAAAATACTGCGGATGGACACTTACACTGGCATTAACAAATTTAATGTGCACACACCTACAAGTAGCACAGGTTTGTGTGATCACCCCGTTTTAGACTTCCCTGGTTGTGGATATTGTCATGTCAGTTGGACTCTAGCAGATGCTTGTAATTTGAAAAGAGAATGACGGCTGGCACCACGTTGCTGCAGACCTGTGGGTTTGAAAGTCTCAGCAGGTTAACTGACATGTAGATAGTGCCCATGTAGCAGCACTGTGCGCTGGCTGCCAGCCGGATTCAAGGGAAGCAACTTGTCAAGAACGTAAATCAAAGTTATTTGAAGTTGTTTCCCTTAGACCATTTCAGTGACTGGTCGTTTGAGCCCCCCCCCCCCCCCCCCCCCCCCCCCCCCCCCCCCCCGCAACTGTTTTTTGTTGTTGTTTGTTTCGTTTTTTACATTTTGCACGTTTTACAATGAGTTTTGTGAACTTTAAACACGAGTTCAATGTTGACATTTTATTCCATTCTTAAGGTACTTGGTTCAGGAAGTTTCTCATACAGTTAGTTATTAGTGTGTCAGATGGAAAAAGGCTGCATCAGAAAAAGAAAAAGAAAAAGACTTGGCCGTCGATCCTTCCCCCCACCCCACAATCCAAAAGCTAACGCAAGACCAAGTCACAGAGAGGGGAAACAGATCCACAGAATGTTCCTGGTGGTGCGAGTAAGGTAACCGTATCATGATCTGTTTCTGTCAGGTGGGTTGTGGTGCGGCAGATGGAGGAGTCTGTGCTGGACGTGGGCCAGATCCATAAGATGCTGGCATCGGCTGTTGCCTCCCATCTGAAGCAGGAGAAGAACAAACGTCAGACACGAGTCCTTCTGGTGGCGCCAGGGTACGGTATTGCCATTTCATGCCTGTGTGGAATGTGGTTCTAATCAGGCTTGGTCACTGATGTGGTCCCGAGCATTTTGGTTTGTCAGTGCATACACTCGCATGACTTTCAGGTTTGTCAGTTGCACACACTCGCATGACTTTCAGGTTTGTCACCAGCAATACTGTGGATGGTGTACAGTATTCTGTTATACTTTATTGTATGATGACCTTCAGATTCATCAAGACATTTGACAGTGGTCAGACTAATCACTCCCTTTGTTTTGTATGGCATTGAGGTTCGTCAGTGTCCTAATGTGGTCAAACATCTCCTGTGTTCTTACTGCATGTTGATATGGCTTAAATGGTTATGTTGCACGTAGCATATGGGACCTTCAGGTTCATCAGCACACTTGATGTGGGCAGACCAATTTCTTTGGTTTTTTAAATGACATTTTGGTTTTTCAACACCCTTGATAATTATGGCAGAAATGGTTATGTTGCACTTACTTGTATGTTGACCTTAGAATTCACCAGCACACTTGATATGGGCAGACTAATTTCTTTGTTTTTTAAGTGACATTTTGGTTTTTCAAAGCCCTTGATAATTATGGCCCAAATGGTACTGTTGTACTTACCGTATGGTGACCTTAGGGTTCATCAGTACACTTGATGTGAGCAAATCCTCATCTTTGTGCTGTCTGACATGCAGGTTCATCAACACTCCCGATGTGGTGGGTGCCGTCCTCAGACACCCCGATGCCAGGGTCCGGAACATGCTCAAAATTGGTCAGTCTGTGTCACATTAGGCTTGATTTTCTTGGAGCTTTCCTGCTTTAAAAAAAGAAGAAACGTTTTTGTCCTTCTTCGCCATAGCTCATTCTTTTCAGGTTCAGTTGACATAGGTCTGTTCTTTCGTCCAGTAAAAATGAACCATTAGATCAGTGTGAAGGATGTACGCTCTATTTTAATTTGAAATGTTTTGCTTGAGAACAAAGAACACAGCTGTCATCATAACAGGAATATATACCATGATAGGAATACATACATACCTTGGCGTGGATACGTATAATACCATGGCAGGGATGCATATCTGTGCCTTGCAGAAACGAAATAGCGCACAGTTTATCTTTCCCTTTCGCTCACCCAGTAGAGTTCAGTGAATCAAGACGTTTTTGCAATTTTTTGTGTTGTTTTGGTTTTGTTTGATCTTTATCGTCCTCTACTTCTTTCTCCTCCTTTTTTCCCCCCTCTTTTTTTCTCTCTCTCTCTCTCTCTCTCTCTCTCTCTCTCTCTCTCTCTCTCTCTCTCTCTCTCTCTCTCTCTCTCTCTCTCTCTCTCTCTTTTGCTCTTGTAATGTTTATATGGCTGCATTTCAGGTGCCATAACTACCTGCATTGACCCCCTCAACACATTCATGCAGAACAGGTGAGAACAGGTCTGCTTCTAGCTTTCATGCCTGTTTCATTTGAGTGGGGACTTGTTGCTTGGTGTGCAGGGTGGTCTGATGCATGATGGTCACATGGTAGTTTATTGTGTTGGTTTGATGGTATGTACCTTAGTTACATCACAGACAATTTCAAGGTGAAAACAACATACATGTAACAGTATTTAATTAGTGCATCTGATAATTTTGAGTTTGATGATGGTTGCATCAGATGAGGTTTTGTTTTACGGTGCATGCAGTGGCCTGAATCCAGCATAACGCCTTTTTTTCTTTTTCTTTTTTGTCAGCGAATGTTTGTGCTGTGAGTGTGGACTTACCGAGTGACGTTCTGTCTACGGTAACCCGTCAGTGTATCTTTGTGCTGTAAGTGTGGACTTACTGAGTGACGTTCTGTCTAGGATGTCCAGTCACTATAATTCTCTCTGTGCTGTAAGTGTGGACTTACCGAGTGACGTTCTGTCTGTGGTAGCACATCAGTGTATCTTTATACTGTCAGTGTGGACTTACCGAGTGACGTTCTGTCTATGGTAACCCGTCAGTGTATCTTTATACTGTCAGTGTGGACTTACCGAGTGACGTTCTGTCTATGGTAACCCGTCAGTGTATCTTTATACTGTCAGTGTGGACTTACCGAGTGACGTTCTGTCTATGGTAACCCGTCAGTGTATCTTTATGCTGTAGGACTTACTGAGTGAAATTCTGTCCAGGATGGCGCTGCCGATGCTGCTCAACCAGTGTGCCCAGGGATGGGTCAACAACATCATCTTCACCTCACAGACTAAAGCACCCGTGAGTTTTTGGATTCCTTAGTCGGTCTTTCTGCCTGCCCGCCTGCCTGCCGATCTGTATATCTGGTTGCCATTTACCGTTGAATAATTCACGAAAGAGACTGTCGCGTGGCTGAATTGACAGCATTAAATTATAATTGCCAGATGCCTATAGCAGGGGCTGTTATCTGGCCTTGTTGATGGAATGCTGCTGATTGCCTGTAGAGAGAACTGTTGTCCGGCCCGAGTTGTCCTTGCTGATGACCATGCCTGTAGAGATGATCGATTATTGACCGAGTTGTCCATGCTGATGTCAATGCCTGTAGAGATGATCAATTATTGACCGAGTTGTCCATGCTGATGACCATGCCTGTAGAGATGATCGATTATTGACCGAGTTGTCCATGCTGATGACCATGCCAGTAGAGATGATCGATTATTGACCGAGTTGTCCATGCTGATGTCAATGCATGTAGAGATGATCGATTATTGACCGAGTTGTCCATGCTGATGTTAATGCCTGTAGAGATGATCAATTATAGACCGAGTTGTCCATGCTGATGACCATGCCTGTAGAGATGATCGATTATTGACCGAGTTGTCCATGCTGATGACCATGCCAGTAGAGATGATCGATTATTGACCGAGTTGTCCATGCTGATGTCGATGCATGTAGAGGTGATCGATTATTGACCGAGTTGTCCATGCTGATGACCATGCCTGTAGAGATGATCGATTATTGACTGAGTTGTCCATGCTGATGACCATGCCAGTAGAGATGATCGATGATTGACCGAGTTGTCCATGCTGATGTCAATGCATGTAGAGATGATCGATTATTGACCGAGTTGTCCATGCTGATGACCGTGCCTGTAGAGAGGACCGTTTCCCGAGTTGTCCGTGCTTATGACCATTTTCCTGACTGCGTTGACCGCATAACGCTAGTTGGCCAGGCAGTGTTCAGATGCTGCCGGTTGCGTGTGAAAGTGACTGAATGATGTGCAGTTGTTGTCATGCACTTGTAGAATTGACTGTAGCATGGCAAGGTCGATGACTGACGTTGTTGTTGATAGCCTGTTGCTGGACAGATTATTGGGTCAATGATTGCAGAGCTCCCTCCTGGACCAGATCCAGGGCCTCATCCGCTGCATCAACTCGGACGTGGCCCTGCTGCTGGCAGAATCCGGGGATATCAAGAGGTCAGTGCGTGGTCCTCACAGGGAGCGTTGGTTACGGTCACAGTGCAGATTCAGAGAATCTCACCTGGTGTGTGTGTGTGTGTGTGTGTGTGTGTGTGTGTGTGTGTGTGTGTTGTGTGTGTGTGTGTGTGTGTGTGTGTGTGTGTGTGTGTGTGTGTGTGTGTGTGTGTGTGTGTGTGTGTGTGGTGTTGTGTGTGTGTGTGGTGTTGTGTATGTGTGTGTGTGTGTGGTTGTGTGTGTGTGTGTATGTGTGTGTGTGTATGTGTGTGTGGTTGTGTGTAGTTGTGTGTGTGTGTGTGTGTGTGTGTGTGTGTGTGTGTGTGTGTGTGTGTGTGTGTGTGTGTGTAGATTATTGGTTGAACATAAATGACAAAATGACAACAGTAACTGTTGGCCAAGTCGAAGGTTTATAGATCCTTACGCTGCAGGCAGTTGTGCAAGTGCATACAAACTTTGTTCTTTATTATTGTTTAGCGAACTTTGTGTGCTTCAGACGCTCAGGCATCGGGCATGCATTGGATATTACAGCGGGTATTCTGACTGTGGTTGAACCAGATTCATTAACCATGCACTGTCAGACCCCTGTGGCTGTACAGCTGTTTCTGACTGTGGTTGAACCAGATTCATTAACCATGCACTGTCAGACCCCTGTGGCTGTACAGCTGTTTCTGACTGTGGTTGAACCAGATTCATTAACCATGCACTGTCAGACCCTTGTGGCTGTACAGCTGTTTCTGACTGTGGTTATCAAGATTCATTAACCATGCACTGTCAGACCCCTGTGGCTGTACAGCTGTTTCTGACTGTGGTTATCAAGATTCATCAACCATGCACTGTCAGACCCCCGTGGTTGTATGGCAGTTTCTGACTGTGGTTATCAAGATTCCGTAACCATGCATTGTCAGACACCTGTGGTTATACAGCTGTTTCTGACTGTGGTTATCAAGATTCCGTAACCATGCACTGTCAGACACCTGTGGTTATACAGCTGTTTCTGACTGTGGTTATCAAGATTCCGTAACCATGCACTGTCAGACACCTGCGGTTATACAGCTGTTTCTGACTGTGGTTATCAAGATTCCGTAACCATGCACTGTCAGGCCCCTGCGGCTGTACGGCATCCTCCTCTTAACCCTCGTTTCTTGCTACAGCAGCAGACAATCGGAGTACCGCGATTAAGACTCTTATAACTTATTAACCCATGCCAGTCACGAAATGCCTGTGGCTAGCCGGAGAGCTGTTCTGTGACGCACGTGCTGCTGTGTGTTGGGCAGGAGCACAGACCTGGACCAGGTGGTGTCCGACTCCGCATTTGAGCAGCCGGCCATGGTCCGAGCCAGACTTCTGCTGTATCCCAGCTGGTCAGTATGCACCGGGTGACCCTGTTGCCATGGTCAGCCTGATCATCATCTCCCGTTCACAACTTTCCTAGCGGCTCCTTTCACCAAGAAAAGGAGGCTGTCGTAACTGTTACTAAACTTAGAAAATGCGGGTGCGATTTCCCGTTAAAAAAAAAGAAGAAAAAACGAAGAAAAAAGGAAGAAGAAGAAGGGAAAAAAAGGCAAAAGATGGACAGAATAGATCTAGATTTACGAGGAGTAGTGGACTGGAATTAGATCTACGAGGAGTGGTGGGGTGTATCTTAGATCTACGAAGGAGTAGTGGGGTAGATCTAGATCTATGAGTACTAGTGGATCTGGATTTACGAAGAGTAATGAGGTAGATCTAGAACCGTGACGAGTAGTGGGGCCAAGCATATGCAGTCTACGGCTGTATACAGTTACGATCAAACAGGACTAAACAATGTTCCTCGAATGCAGCGATTCGAACACAAGCTACCACTTTAGGAAGGAATGTTCATGTGGTCTGTGCATGCTAGCGCAAAGGTGGGCGTGTGTGTGTGTGGGGGGGGGGGGGGGGGGGGGGGGGAGAAGAGAAGAAAAGAGAAAAGGTTAACGTGTCTAGCGGTGAGACTGCATTTTTGTGTTGTGTGGACTGGTCAGCGCTTTACCTGTGTCCTGAACAGGAAGCAACAGACCAAGGCTCCACCCCTGAAGGGACATTTGGAGATGAATGACGTCATCCTAAAGTTCTCCAAACCGCTAGAGAAGCCCAAGCTGATGCAGCGAATGAAAGGTGTGTGGCGCGGGCGGGAAGGTGTGTGTGTGTGTGTGTGTGTGTGTGTGTGTGTGTGTGTGTGTGTGCATGACCATTCAAAATAATAAAGAGCCGCAGTAATTAATGGATGCAGTTATTCGTTTCCCTTTGTCTGTCGGGTTACGGGATTTGTTGACTTTTTTTCTTCTTTTTTTCCCCCCATTCTGTGTGTGTGCGTGCATACTCAACCCGTTGATAATGCTGCAGTCAGTTTGAGGGATAACTTGAACCTAAAAGGTCGGAAAGACTTGCGTATCATTTCTCTCTTTTTTTTTTAATAAAAAAAATCAAAGCCATTTTTCTGCTCTCCATGCCATATTGTACCGTTTTTGTTGTTGTTTCCTTGCAGCTCTGCCTGCCTCCTTGGCCAAGTTCCCATGTGAGGGCAACATCTACCACATCTACGGCCTCGTCTCTTTCTCGGGTAAGCTAGAAGGCGGCAGCTGTCTTCACAGTTTTTTCTTCATCACAGCACCTGGCCAGACACGGTGTTAAGCCCGTTCTTAATTAGGCGAATGTTTGTTCGCGAACCTAGTTGGAAGTATTCGGCGAAGCTAGTTGGTTGTTATTTGGGCGAACTTTTCTTCGCGAACCTAGTTGGAAGTATTCGTCGAAGGTATATTTGGGGGACCTTCGCTCAACATGTTCTGGGAACATTCGCCCTATTCGGCGAACATTGCCTCTGATTGTCTGAGAGCAGAGCTCTCCTGTGGATGAAGAAAAAATAAAAATAAAAATGGGTGACAGTGTCGCTAGGTTCTTCACTCGCTTCGGAGGGAATTTGTTTATTTGTTGACTTGTGGGAGGCGCAGCCTTGTCTCGGAGACCCAGAATGAGATAGTAGTTAGTTAAAGTACCCTGTGAGGGATGATGAAAGTATAATATACAATATTGACTTGACTTTAGCCTACATTTTCGATCATGCTGTCTGCTGCGCGTCTGCCGCAAGGTCGGGCCGAAGCTTGCATTTCATTACGAGCCAGTTGAGAACGAAGTAAAGTTTGGACTGTCCGAACCATGTTCGGCGAAGTAAAAGTTCAATTAAGAAACGAATCGTAGTTCGTCGAACTGTCCGAAGTATGTTCGGCGAACAAACATTCGCCCAGTTAAGAACGGGCTTTAGACTCGGGTTATAAAGTCTCGAGGTGAGAGAGGGTAACAGGCAAACTCCAAGCACTGGTTTACGACATCCTTCCTTCAACCACTGCCGTATTTAGTTACGCCATAGGGTCCAGAAAACTGTCAGCTAACGAGCAGTTTTTTTGTTGGTGCTCAAACAGTCGTAAGTTTGTTATAATCAACTCAGATTATATCAGACGTTTGTTTTATAACTGACCATGTTGCTTACGCCAGCTGAAATAAAACCAAAATCATTTGAATCGAGACGGAACTCTTTTTTTTATTACCCGGGGTGGATGCGTCTCATGTTTACGTGCGTGCTTGGGCGCTAAGCTGCTTCCACAGTCTTACCAGTACCCGAACCTTTCGGAGGGCGCTGACCGCGTCGGTCTGCTGATGCAGGCGGTAGGTGTTGGCGTCCCTGGCAACGCTGGTACACCCTGTTCACGTACACTTTGTGGCGTTGCTGTTTCAGACTCTTTGTGGCGTTGCTGTTTCAGACTCCTTGTGGCGTTGCTGTTTCAGACTCTTTGTGGCGTTGTTGTTTCAGACTCTGTGGCGTTGTCGTTTCAGACTCTGTGGTGTTGTCGTTTCAGACTCTGTGGCGTTGTCGTTTCAGACTCTGTGGCGTTGTCGTTTCAGACTCTGTGGCGTTGTCGTTTCAGACTCCAACAACACGGTGGACCTGCAGTACACGACGCTGAGCCAGAGCCTGGTGATGCACACGGTGGGCACGCACTCGCAGCCGGTGATCCGAGGGCAGCACCAGTACTTCCTGGTCTTCACGGGATGCAAGCTGTCGGAAGCGGTCCTCAAGGACTGGCTGCGGGCTTGCGCTAAGCAGGTCAGACAGACTGCACCCAGTCCGGCATCCGTGTCATTCATACTTATAGAACACTACCGGCATCCTTGTCGTTTATACCTATAGAACACTACCCGGCATCCTTGTCGTTTATACCAATAGAACACTACCGGCATCCTTGTCGTTTATACCAGTAGAACACTACCGGCATCCTTGTCGTTTATACCAGTAGAACACTACCGGCATCCTTGTCGTTTATACCAGTAGAACACTGCCGGCATGCGTGTCATTTATACTTATAGAACACTACCTGCATCATTGTCGTTTATACCCGTAGAACACTACCGGTACCTTGTCGTTTATACGTATTGGGCGATTCAGCGATGCAGGTTTGCTAGAGTGAATGCGCTTTGTAGTCTTTCGCGCAAGATGTCGCGAGAGGTCGCCGCGCACTTCCGGGCCGATTTCTGAGGGGTTGCTTCACGCTGTGTATAACAGTGGAAGTTGAACCTAGAATCGCGAAGCAGTACAAATGCTAGTACTGTTGCAGTTGCAAAAATTACTGTGGAAAGGGGATGGATGGTGTAAAAAAAAGTGTCTTTGCAGCGTTTTTTGGCTGACCAGAAGGTCACGAGTTCGTAGTAAAAATGCGTTTTGGGCCATCCTATAGCACGAACAACAAGTTATTGCTTGTTGCCAGACACATTCTGACTACGGGCCTCCAAAATGCCTTTAAAGTTGGCAGTGTAAAATTCGCAAATTCACTGTCACCGCCTTCCATTGTGAAGAAAGTACGCAAGGGAAGTAAAAGCAGCCAAGGGACTTAAGCGATGCCGGGCAAAAGTCAAGGGAGTTAACAATCCCGCCTGAATCGCCCAATAGAACACTACCCGGCATCCTTGTCATTTATACCTATAGAACACTACCCGGCATCCTTGTCGTTTATACCTAAGTTTATACCTAAAAAATGTATACCTAAGTCACACTACCCGGCATCCGTGTCGTTTATACCTAAGTTTATACCTAAAAAATGTATACCTAAGTCACACTACCCGGCATCCGTGTCGTTTATACCTAAGTTTATACCTAAAAAATGTATACCAAGTCACACTACCCGGCATCCGTGTCGTTGATACCTAAGTTTATACCTAAGTCACACTACCCGGAATCCGTGTCGTTGATACCTAAGTTTATACCCAAATCACACTACCCGGAATCCGTGTCGTTGATACCTATAAAATGAACACTGTACCAGAGCGCGGGGCTGTGCCTGCCTGCCCTTAGCTGACGCCTTTCGTCAGAAGTTTGATTGGCGGTACGGTACTATGCGAGCAAGATGCGAAACTGATATTGCGGACAGGGTACAGTGTTGATGCGGACAGGATACGATGCTGATGCAGCTAAGATGCAAAGTTGTTGTTGCAGGCAAGATGGGAGTTGATGCCAACACGATACCATGTTGATGCAGACAAGATACGATATTGTTGCAGGCAAGAGAGGAAATGGATGCAGACAAGACTGAGTTGTTGCAGACAAAAGACAAAGTTGATGCAGACAAAAGACAAAGTTGATGCAAATAAAAGACAAAGCTGATGCAGACAAAAGACAAAGTTGATGCAGACAAAAGACAAAGTGGATGCAGACAAAAGACAAAGTGGATGCAGACAAAAGACAAAGTGGATGCAGACAAAAGACAAAGTTGATGAGACAAAAGACAAAGTTGATGAGACAAAAGACAAAGTGGATGCAGACAAAAGACAAAGTGGATGCAGACAAAAGACAAAGTTGATGCAGACAGAAGACAAAGTTGATGCAGATACAACACGATACTGATGCAGACAGGACACGACGTTCGTGCAGACATGATAAAACGCTGATGCAGGCAAGATACAAAGTTGATGCAGACAAGATGCAAAGTTGACGCAGATAAAATACGATATTGATGGAGACAGGATACGATGTTGATGCAGGCAACCGTCAGTAAACTCAGTCAGAAATAAATAAGTAAATGAACAGCGAAATATGAAGCGAACCGTCTAACCATGAGCAAACAAAGGTGCGAAAAGAGTTTTTGCTTTTTCAGAAATGAAATGCGCTGAGTACATTTGAGTTGTGAACGGTGATTTCTAATGTATGTTTTTTTTCTCCAACTTTCAGAAGCCTGAGAAGAAGAAGCATGTGACAAAGACAGGGCTGTCCCGGGCAGAAATCAGCAAGATTCACGTAAGTATAAAAATATGTATATCGACATAGATAGAAGCCTGTGATACACTGTGCATTGTACCGTACATTTGTTCAAAGGCTGAAATTATAGTTCCGAGAAGGCTACATACACACAGAATACGTATAGATACATCTTTTAGCTTTAAAGTTTCGGAGGCTTTGCTTGCTTCATTAGGCCAGTATGCAACACTGGGAGCAAAAAAATTTTTTTTAAATCAACGCGGTTCCTGAATTTTGTTTGTTTTTGTTTGTTTGTAGTTTTTTTTTTTTTTTTTTTTTTTTTTTTTTTTTTTTTTTGTACGTGCATTATATGACCACAAGAGTTAAGTCTGCAAGTTCCACGCAAATGAGGTATGACCGTCGCCGAAGAAGTGTACACAGTTCGTGTAAGTATAAGCACAGTCACAGCAGCAAGAAATAAAAACCCTAAGCGGGTTTGAAACTTTTAAGTTAAAACGTAAATAAAAGGCGAATGAAACGAATACGGTACGCGCAAGCTGACTTGACGGATGAAGCCAAAAGAAGCGGGTTTCCGGAAGTAGACGTGTTGAACGCGAGTTGTTAATGCCAGCAAAATGAGCAGGAGTCGCCGGAGGAAAGTCTGACCTTCCAGTATTCCACAAAAGATGCTTGGGAATCGAGTAGCTGGAAGAAATCCCGACCTGCCATTGATTCTGCCAGGAAGCTGGTGAGCGTGTCCGTTAGTATTTATAAACGGACCGACCTCGTGAACTGTACCATAAGACAGTAAACGACGGGAATTAATCGTGCTCGAATGACGTCGGACGTCTAAAAAATGAGCAAGAACAGGAATCTGAATCACCTACTATAGTTGTCACCTAGCTTGCATATAGATACACGAAGCAGATATAGATATACGAAGCAGATGTAGATACACAAAGGAGATGTAGATACACGAAGCAGATGTAGATACACAAAGTAGTTGTAGATACACGAAGTAGATGTAGATACACAAAGCAGATGCAGATGTAGATACACAAAGAAGCTGTAGATACACGAGGGATATGTCGATACACGAAGGAGTTGTAGATACACGAAGCAGATATAGATTACACGAAGCAGATGTAGATACACGAAGCAGATGTAGATACACAAAGCGATACACGAAGCAGATGTAGATACACGAAGCAGATGTAGATACACAAAGCAGACGTAGACACACAAAGCGATACACGAAGTAAATGTAGATACACGAAGCAGATGTAGATACACAAAGCGATACACGAAGCAGATGTAGATACACAAAGAAGATATAGACACACAATGCGATACACGAAGCAGAGTAGATACACAAAGATGTAGACACACAGGGCGATACACGAAGCAGATGTAGATACACAGAGCAGATGCAGACACACAAAGCGATACACGAAGCAGATGTAGATACACAAAGAAGATATAGATACACGAAGCAGATGAACTCCACTAAGGTCGTTTGTCTGAAGGAGATGTAGTCCAGACTGAGGTACCTAGGTGTCTGTGTGTTGTTGTGCCGCAGAAGGAGCATCACCTGGACCCACTGCCTTCCGGCTGGTTCTACAACGGCTCTCACTTCGTCAGCATGGCCGGGGAACGGTCGGACCAGCACCCGCGTATCCTTGGTCTCAGTCGCCTCTGTGTGTGTGTGTGTGTGTGTGTGTGTGTGTGTGTGTGTGTGTGTGTGTGTGTTGGCAGTAATGAGAAAGATGTTGAATGAAGTGTTGTGGTGTGCTTATGTAATTAGTAGGGTTAATTGCGCTCTTGGTTGGGTATATGATTATTTTGTTGACCTTATTCTTTTCGTACTGTGCGCTTCGGCCTCACGTCAGGTGTAAGCGCCTCACAAATAGGACCTGCTCTTTTACGTTACATTACACGACTGCACCCTGACCTTTAACCACCCTTGACTACCCACTAGTCATGAACGACTTCATCAACGACTATGTCAAGAAGACCAACGCAGAGATCGACAAATACAACACTGCCATCGACAAGGAGAAGTACCCGGATCTGTTCGCCTGAGTCCTGCCCCCTCCTTGCTCCCCCCCCACCCCCTCCTTGCTTCCCCCCCCCCACTCCCCCACCCCAACCCTTTCCCCCTGATCCGCGCTGCGCTGCTGTGTGGGTTGCTGCACTGTATGTCGATCTGCACGAGCACGTCGTGTTCGTCGTGGACAGCATGGTGATCGTGCCCAGGATGGGGCAGCACTGGTCCTCCCGGCGTCACAGCGGTCTGGAGCAATGAGTGCCTTGACCGTGGCTGTGGCTGTGGCTGTGGTTCCTGGAAGGAGAGAGAAACAAATCCTCCCCTCTGCTCCACCAGTCGTTCGCCAGCGTATGCGCAATGGGCAGAACGCACGTGCGCTTGTTCTCTCACTACACACACACACACACACACACACACACACACACACACACACACACACAACACACACACACACACAACACACAACACACAACACACAACACACACACACACACACACACACACCGGTCTTCAAGCTCACTGTTCAACTTGCACGCCTTAAATAGTCCATGCAGACATACGAAGAGCAGGAACCTCACCTCTTGAGCATTCCTCTTCGCTGTACAAACTTTCACAATTCATGCATCCTTATGCACATTTTATGCATTCCTCGTCACTCAGCGATTTTTCATTATTTTCCATGATGGTAATCAATGTTCCTTATTGTTGCTAGTGTTTGTTTGAAACCCCATTGTCTTTTCCTTTCTTCTTCTTTCTTTTTTTCTCTGGGGCTGACTTGTTTTTGTTTCGTCTTTTTTTTCTGGGGCTAAAAGTGGCGGTGCTGTGCGTGATTGCGGGTTTAACCCATTCCCTGCCGAAGTATCTTTACTGCCGGTGGCGATTGAATAGTTGCCGGTTCATTTCGAGAACCTGGCTTCACTTGGGATGGCCTCAGAGCTGGACTTCAGGCAGGACACTACGTGACGTTGCGGAGAGATGCGAAAGTATTGCTTGTTGCCAGAGACATCGTTGGATGTCCTCGGAGCAACCTATCTCGTAGAACTGATGTGTAGAAAGAGTTCATTTTTGCCATGTACCTCACTGCCATTGTACACGCACGCTTTCACGTTGTACCTCATTGCCATTTGTAATGCACTTGCGCAAGGCACTCTTCCTTCAATAGTTTTAACGTTGTCGTTTGTGTGTGTGTGTGTGTGTGTTTTATACATATTATATATATTGAAGCCGTCTTTGCACCATAGTGCACGTTTGCAGATTGTAAGGATTCCGATTGTCATACATGCCAGTGTCAAGCGCAGGTAACAGTTTATTTTGTTACGTTTGTCTGAAGACATTTTGTTCTTCTCGCGATCTGTTGTGATGTTGACGATCAAACTTTGATCGGACAATTTATTGCAATATTTCCGCTCCTCCGGAGCCAGTGCAGCTCAGCGTGCATTTTCACACACAACGAGGCAAAGTTTCCATGTTGATCTCGGCGAGCGTTTGATTTTTAGCGCTGGTGAGGTGCGTAGATCTGCTGGTGTTGTATGTGTGAATGTTATGTGTGTTTGCTGGCGTGCAGGTTTTGAACTGAGAACAGTTGTAGTTGACACAAAGTTTATGATACGTTCCACGTTGACAACACGTTTATGATACGTTCCACGTTGACAACACGTTTATGATGCATTCCATGTTGACGTTCCAGAAATAAGCCTGCTAACTTTGTTTGTGCTTTAGTGTGTGTGTGTGTGTGTGTGTGTGTGTGTGTGTGTGTGTGTGTGTGTGTGTGTGTGTGTGTGTGTGTGCGTATGTGTGTGTGTGTATGTGCGTGCGTGCGTGCGTGCGTGCACGCGCGTGCGTGTGTGTGTGTGTATGAGAGAGAGAGAGAGAGAGAGAGAGAGAGAGAGAGAGAGAGAGAGAGAGAGAGAGAGAGAGAGAGGTTGTGAAATGTGGAATGAGAAGAAAACAACAGTTTCTTAATGATAATGTTCCACATTGGATACTCCACTTGCACTGTATGTGCATGCATGATTGCTGACACACTTGCACTGTATGTGCATGCATGTTTGCTGACACACTTGCACTGTATGTGCATGCATGTTTGCTGACACACTTGCACTGTATGTGCATGCATGTTTGCTGACAGTGTGTCACAATGTTGCTCATTAAATACCTGATACATTGCACATTCTTTATGTTCCAGCTACATATGTTCAGATTCACGACTCTTTCGGCTTGTGGCGTTTTCCAGTTTACAATTGTTGCAGTTCGTGTTCTGCAGACATTCCGTCCTAGGTTTTCTCTGTCTGTCTGCCTGTCTCTCTCTACCTCTCTGTCTCTGTCTGTCTGTCTGCCTGTCTCTCTCTACCTCTCTGTCTCTGTCTGTCTGTCTGCCTGTCTCTCTCTACCTCTCTGTCTCTGTCTGTCTGTCTGCCTGTCTCTCTCTACCTCTCTGTCTCTGTCTGTCTGCCTGCCTGTCTCTCTCTACCTCTCTGTCTCTGTCTGTCTGTCTGTCTGCCTGTCTCTCTCTACCTCTCTGTCTCTGTCTGTCTGTCTGCCTGTCTCTCTCTCTACCTCTCTGTCTCTCTCTGTCTGCCTGTCTCTCTCTACCTCTCTGTCTCTGTCTAGCTGTCTGTCTGTCTGTCTCTCGTGTGTATGGGGGTGGGGGTGGGGGGTGATATTTCATTCCGTCCTTATTACAAAGCTTTAATTCAGACAGAATGAGACTATATTTTCATGATGGCGTTTTTATTTGGCATTAACCATACATAATCTTTACGTATGCATGAATTTTGAAGTTGTTCTTTTGAAATTAAAGTTCTTGATAAAAACATTTTGGCTGTGTGTATATGTGATCTCTTTTAGTTCGATTTGTTTAAGCGTATGATTATAAGTAGCATAGTAGTTTCACGGGAGGGGCTGGATCCGTTTAGAAAAGGCCAAACAGAAACGAGAAAGAAGGAAAAATGTCCCCCTTTTTCCGTATTGATATGTAGGAAACAAGTTAGAAGATCTGCTTTTGGATGCTTGTATATATGTATACACTTGCAGAGATCAAAACTGTTATCTTCGATAATGTTAAAATTGTGATGACCAAAACAACAACAACAAACAACAAAAACACAATAAATAAATAATAAACAAAAAAAAGGGAGGGGGGGGGGGGGCAGCCCTGGAAAGTAAGTAAGCAAATTGGTGTTTTACGCCAGTCAACCAGTGCGGGCAGCACTGGTGGGTAACGTAAAATAGTACTGATAAAACTCTATCAACTAACGCGAGGCCGAAGACTATAATTGTTTCTGAACCGACGTCGGTCTGTTACAAAAGCTCAAAACCAACTCGAAGTGTTAATTAAATCATTGATTCCAACCGAATCTAAATCGTAAACACAGCTGCAGAAGGAGATTACGTTATCGGGTAACTTTTAGTGTTCGACATCTTCTACTCAAACGTTTATCCGGCAAGCAAACGCTGTGAGGGTGTTTTTTTGCGGGGTCTATCTTCGACCCGACGATAAAAGTAAAGCTTAATGTTCCGCCAGCGGTTGCAATGTTCCTTGATGTCGAACAGGTAGTGGTATGCCAGAACAGCCGTGTGTGTGTGTGTGTGTGTGTGTGTGTGTGTGTGTGTGTGTGTGTGTGTGTGAGTGTGTGTGTGTGTGTGTGTG
>OY757542.1:3132428-3156544 GCA_963584105.1 Alviniconcha strummeri
AAAAATCAAAGCAAAAACACTGTGACTTTGACCTTAAAGATCAAAATTATAACAACCTTCTCGTATGACACTCTGGTTCATGATGATGAATCACCATATCAAAATCTGGCTACAAAAGCTTAAATCGTTCATAAGATACCGACCCAAAAAATTATGATTCAATGAAGTTTTTAACCTTCGCTGTGACCTTGACCCTGGACATCTTGGCTGATGATAATCTGCCATGAATTTTGCGAAACAATCATTAGTTCAGAGGATATAGTAGATACAGCCATATTTGTGCTGTATTAGCCCTCACTGTGACCTTGACCTTGCAGATAGCATCCCTAGTATATTCCCCATCCCCTCCCAATTTTGTTACGTGGGTACGGGGAGTGGGGATGGTGGTGGCAGACAGAGGGAGAGAAGGAGGAAAAGAGGGGGATCGCGCAGCGAGGAAAAATAGAGAAAAATAAAGTATGTGGGGGGGAGGGGGGGTCAGAGGGGGGAACGGATATGGGGGGGGGGGGGGGGGGGGGGGGGGGTTCCGAGAGCACGAGGGACGAAAATCAATAAATGTAGAGCTTGGGTTAAAAATAAATAAAAAAATCTCCTAAATCCTTTTCCTCTCGGTGCAGGCGACCCCCCCCCCCCCCCCCCCAACACACACACACACACACACACACACACACACACACACACACACACACACACACACACACACACACACACACACACACTCTGCTAACTGTAAGTCATTAAGCACTCAACAATTCTGCGAAAAATTGGGTGGGTACGTGGGCTTCGTTTTTTTTTTGTTTTTTGTTGGTTTTGTTGTGTGTGTTTTGTTGTTGTTGTTGTTGTTGTTGTTGTTTTTGTGTGTGTGTGTGTGTGTGTGTGTGTGTGTGTGTGTGTGTGTGTGTGTGTGTGTGTGTGTGTGTTACCTCTTATGCGAGAGAGATCTGGCAGATCTGGTGAAAATGTGCCTTAAGATATTTCACACCATCCAAAGTTTCCGCTTTTTACGTCTGCAGTAGATGTGCAGATTATATATAATCCTTCATGCATGTTTCAGCTGCCGGGAGGAATTTTCTGTACTAATTATTGCACACACACACACACACACACACACACACACACACACACACACACACACACACACACACACACACTAACTAACTAACTAACTACATCCATGCAGCAAACGCGACACAAAAAAGAAGAAGATGCAAACAGGATTTTCTCTAAAATGTATAAAATCATTACACTTTGGCCCACTTAGTCCGACGATTATTAAATCAATCCGTTATCAGCCATTTCCATTAAAGGCAAAAATTCCAAAAAGATTGTTACCCTTCAATCGATTTTCCAGTGTAAACATTCAACAGAAAAACGACACACGCCAAGAAGAAGATTTCACGTTGAAGAAGTAGAAGAAAGAGAAGGTGATTCTTCAAAAAGAAGAAGAAGAATCCCCTATTCCCCTATTTGATGATGATGATGACGATGATGATGATGATGATGATGATGGTGGTGGTGGTGGTGGTGGTGACGAACATGATGATGGTGATGATGATGGAGGAGGAGGAGGAGAAGGAGGAGGAAACGGCTGCGATCGAAAGTATTTTTACGGTCTTCCCTACGGCACAGCCAGCAGAATTTGTCTTGATCCGCAGCCTTACACTGCAGCGTGCAAATGCAGTTCTCGGACAATTAGCTACTTCTTGGATTTTAACGTCTCGTCAACCGCACGTGCAGCATCACCTCAGGCACCTCTCTATTCTCAACGGATGAAGGGAGGACCTTAATTTCTGCGTCCGCAGCACCCACTGCGTGGTATTCTGGGACGACAAGAAGCGGAAAGGCACAGCGGACGGCAAGGGCCCAACCGCCTAGCGCCTGTCACCTCGGCTGTCACTTACCGGCAGTCACATTGATAATTCACGACATCATGGCTCTCGCCACAGGCCACGCGATTAGCTGGCTTTGAACCCACGACACAAAATCGAAGCCAAGAAGTGCCTGCACAATATATCTGTGTGTGTGTGTGTGTGTGTGTGTGTGTGTGTGTGTGTGTGTGTGTGTGTGTGTGTGTGAGAGAGAGAGAGAGAGAGAGACAGAGAGAGAGAGAGAGTGCGTGCGCGCTCGCGTGCGAGCGCGCGTGTTTGTAGGTGTGTGCGTGCGTGCGTGCGTGCGTGCATGCGCGCATGCGTGTGCGAGCGTGCGTACGCGCGAGCACCTGTTGGTGTGTGCGCGTGCGTGCGTGTGTGCGCGCGCGTGTGCGTGTAAGTCAAACTGGTTAAACTGAGCATGCGGTTAATTTTGTGTCAGTGTGTCTCCAGTGAGCTCCAAAGAGCCGATCTCTTAATTTGTGACGGTCTTACTCTGTCAGACCCGGTCGTACTTTCTCACTGTGCAACCCTTTCTGCTTTCAAAGACAATCTCAAAACATACCCCCATCACCACCCCCACCCCCACCCGCACCCCACCCATAATCACCACTTCTTCTTTTAGCTCACCTCCCCCATCGTCCAGTCTACATTTGCCTCTGTCGTATGAAATATGTCTTCAGGGAGGGAATTCAATGTTTTTGATGAAATGACAGATGAAACTGGAAGGCCATTGTAGTTTGTTTTGTTTTCGTTTTCCACCCAGCTGAGGCAATTAGTCAAAAAATGTTTTAATTTTTTTTCCCTTGTTCTTTTAATTCAGTGAAATGGAATATGAAATTGGAAGATCAATCCAAGCAGCTGCGATGGTTTTTTCTCTTCTTCTTCTTCTTCTTTTCTCTCTCTCTCTCTCTCTCTCTCTCTCTCTCTCTCTCTCTCTCTCTGAAACGGCAGAGCGAAGCTGAAAGACAAGTCTCAGCAGCTCTGTAATCAAGTTGCAACAGAAGTTTTTCTTTCTTTGGTTCTTTCTTCTGCTTCTTCCTTTCTTCCTTCCTTTCTTTCAAGAACGCACCGTCTGCGGACTGTGCCGTCCCAAGCTAAAGTGGATTGTTTTACACCGAAAGCCTGAGTTCCGATCTGAGGCTACTGACGTCTTCGTTACTGGCATCTCAGTGCCGCTATAGCCAGACTGCCGGGGTGAAAAGCAAAAGATTACTTTCAGTTACGCGTGCACTGTAATCTTCACAACATGACTGAACTCCCATTACTGAAATCCCCCAAGTCGGGGTTCAGCTGCTCGAGGGGTGGGCAACACGGCGCTTGCGTATGTAGGTACGCGTGTAGGGAAACGGTTGCACACGCTACCTTCTCACCAAAAATGGGGTGAGCCGCAGGGTTTTAACCGAGGAATGCAAACCACCAACCAACATAGCAAAACCGAAACCGGGGCCGCATTCGATCCCTTTTAGACGTCACTCTGATGGAGTGGACATTAGTCTTCCTGCTGTCTCCCACTTCCCCAGACACCACCGCCTTCCCAGCCCCCCGCCCCCCCCCCTCCCCGCCGCCCCCCCCCCCCCCCTCTCTCCTCCAAACAGTCGCTTCCTTCCCAAAGCATCACCCCATCTCCCAAAAAGACCCAGGGAATGGTAATTTCTGAGGTCTCGATGCGGTACTGGTCCTACTAGCACAAGAAAGAGTGGCCTTTCAAACTGCAGACAAGGAACAGGAAAGGAGCATCAGAATAAAAACCTGAAGCAAAATTTGCGACGTTGGATGCCAGTGTTGTCTTGTTAAAATGTCCGACTGAAGTGGAGAAAGAGGGCGGGCTTTATCTACAGGAATGGAGTGAATTAAAAACAAAAGTAACACTCACACACGCACGCACACACACGCACGCACGCACGCACGCACGCACACACAGAGGGAGAGAGAGAGCAAACAGTTTTTAATTTCATTCGATTTCTGGTCCTGTGTGAACGTTGCGAAAACACGATCGCTATTTTGCGACCAGCAGTCTGTATCAGTGACGTCATGAACAGGGCCGTAATGTGAGGCAAAAGCACCAAATGCGTCACGAGCCAACCTTTCTTTTCTTTTTTCCCCTTGATCTTCATTAGCAAAAAGCGAACCAACATGGCTGCCCCCCGAGGAGCTCCGATTCGAAGCAAATGAACAGAACGAACCAACGAGGTGTGCACATGAAAACGCTCTCACACTGTCTACGTTTTTAGGTCAGTTTAACCTTCATTTCGGTTCCCCTTGAGGAGTTTGGACCAATGCAGCGGTGTCAAGCACAGAAAAAGGAATCAAAACACCTCGACTGCAATGTGCAAACAACAACAACAACAACGACAACAACAAAACAAAACAACAAACCAACAAAACAAACAAACCAACAACAGCAAACGAACAAAACAAGCCAACAACAACAAACCAACAAAACAAACAAAAACAACAAACAAACAAATAGAAAACAACAACGACAACAACAACAACAGCAACACGTGCACCATAAAGCATAAAAGCCTCTGTCGGTGTCAGACAGAAGGCCACGTCATAATAAATTACGACGCTGCGTGCTAGTCTCAGACTTCAGGGCGTTAACCTGCGCGTCCACCCCAGCGTTGCCTCATCGAATAACAGCTAGCGAACGTCGCCAGACCGAGCAAAACAGAACCAAGACACTGGTCAGCCCTGCGCTTGCCAGACGGCCAAGCCAAACAGAACAAAAGACACTGGCTGCCAGTCCCAACGGTGCCAGACCAAGCAAAACACGACCAGAGACACTGGTCAGTCCCAGAGCTGCCACGATTACTGCTCTGGAGCACTGCCCGGTACTAGTGCGGCGTTATCAGACCCAGAAAAAGGGAAATCAGTGAACGCACTACGTACACAACACTGTCTCAAGCAATGCAGTGTCGTCAGACTTTCCCAACAGAAAAGAACCACTTAAGACACCTGTGCGGCATTATCAGACCGGACAAAAAAGAATCAATTAGCACACCACAACACTGCCGCGGGCAGTGCCACGTTGCCCGACTACTAGCAGAACCGAAAGAAAACTCAATTCAGTCTCAGAATTAACCTGTCCACAAAATTGCTGCCTTTTAGCAGCGTGTATGTAACGCTGCCGGGTCAGGGATCCAACAGAACAGAACCAAGACACTTGCACGTGCGGCACTACCAGCCCGAACGAAAAAGAATGACCGCGCCACAAACACTGCCCCCGGCAGTGCGGTGTTGCCAAATCCAACAGAACCAAGACATCAGACAGTGTCGAACTCCAAGCACTGGTTTACGACAACCACTGCCTTAACTGATTATGCAATAGGTCTCCAAAAAGTGTCAGCTAACGAACAGTTTTTCGTTGGTGCTCAAATGCTTCGACGGTCGTGTTAAGGTCGGAGGGCGCTGACGTCGTCGGCGGACAGTTGCGCGGAGATAACGAGTACCCCTTGAGTGGCATAAGCTTTTCTGGCAGAGTTCGGAGGAAGGTGTCGGAAAGCGGTGCTCGGAGTGTGCGGTCAGTGTAAGAATGCGTGCCTTCTCCCATGGACCTACCTGTGCATACCTTCACCAGTGCACATGGTAGCACGTACTCTACGTTCGGTAGCACTGTAGCGTTGTCAGACACAACAGAATAGGACCGAGACATCGGTCAGTCTTAGAGTCATAGTCATGGTAGCACTGTTCGATAGCAGTGTAGGATTGTCAGACCCAACAGAATACAGCCAAGACAACTGTCAGTCTCAGACTGCATTGTCATAACCAGTGCACACGATAGCACTGTTCGGTAGCAGTGTAGCGTTGTCAGACCCAACAGAATAGAACCGAGACATCTGTCAGACAGCGTCATGGTAACACTGTTCAGTAGCAGTGTAGCACTGTCAGACCCAACAGAATAGAGCCAAGACATATGTCAGTCTCAGATTGCATTGCCTTAACCAGTACGCATGATAACACTGCTATAGCATTACAGAACTGTCAGACCCGACAGAACAGAACTGCCAGTCTCAGAGTACACATGGTGTGCTAACCAGTGTACCTAAGCAGTGCAACTTTGTCAGACCGAACACAACAGAACCAGGGCACCTGACAGTCTGGATTGCAGGGTGTTAACCAGTGCATCAAAGCACTGCCTTATATATAATTAAATAGCAGCTTCTGTCAGTCAGACCGAAGAGAACAGAACGAAAACATCGGTCGGCCTCTGGCTGCATTGTGTTGACCAGTACATCGAAACTGCCTTCCAGCATTTTTTTTTTTTTTTTTTTTTTTTTTTTTCCAGACCGAGCAAAACCACGACACCGGTCAGTTTAAGATTGCAGTGTATTAGCCAGTGCTTAAAAGTACCGCGCTATAGCAGCGTATAACACTGTCAGACCCAAAAGAACAGAATCAAGACACCCAACTGTTTGTGTTAGACTGCAGCATGTTAAACATCGCATCAAGGCACTACATGCCTTACAGCAGGCAGCTAGTGCAGCGTTGTCAGACTCAACAGAACAGAATCAAAGATACCTGTCAGTCTTAGACTGCAGTGCTCCACCACTACATCAAAGGGCTGCCCTAAAGCGGTGCAGCGTTGTCAGACCGACGGAACCGAACCAAGACACCTGTCAGTCTGGACTGCAGTGTGTTAACCAGTGCACCAAAGCATTGCCTTATAGCGATGAAGCGTTGTCAGACGCAGCAGAACAGAGCCAAGACACCTGTCAGTCTCAGATTGCAGTGTGTTAACCAGAACATTAACGTCGTCAGCAGAACACAGCCAAGACACATGTCAGTCTCAGATTGCAGTGTGTTAACCAGAAAATTAACGTCGTCAGCAAAACAGAGCCAAGACACCTGTCAGCCTCAGATTGCAGTGTGTTAACCAGAACATTAACGTAGTCAGCAGAACAGAGCCAAAGGCACGTGTCAATCTGGACTGCAGTGTGTTGAGCAGTGCACCAAAATACGGCCTTATAGCGGTGCATCGTGTCAGACCGAGCAGAACAGAACCAACACACCTGTAGGTCTGGGCTGCAGTGTGGTAACGAGTGCATCAGCGTTGTCAGACCGAGTAGAACAGAACCAAGATACCTGTCCGTCTCAGGTTGCAGTGTGTTAACAAGTGCAAAGCTCTGCCTTATAGCCGTGGAAGGTGTCAGACCGAACACAGCTGAACCAAGACACATGACGGTCTCAGGCTGCAGTGTGTTAACCAATACAGTAGTGTTGTCAAACCAATACCGTAGTGTTGTCAGACCGAGCAGAACAGAACCAAGGCACCTGTCCGGTCTCAGACAGCACTAAGTGTGTTAACCAGTACATCAGTGTTGTCAGACGAGTAGAAAAGAACCAAGACAACTGTAAGTCTCAGACTGCAGTGTGTTAACCAGTACATCAGCGTTGTCAGACCGAGTAGAACAGAACCATAACACCCGTCTGTCTCAGACCGCAGTGTGTTAACCAGTACATCAGCGTTGTGAGACCGAACAGAACCAAGACACTGGTCCCGTCTCAGACTGCACTGAGTGTGTTAACTAGTACATCAGCGTTGTGAGACCGAGCAGAACAGAACCAAGACAACTTTAAGTCTCAGACTACAATGTGTTAACCAGTACATCAGCGTTGTGAGACCGAGCAGAACAGAACCAAGACACCTGTACGTCTCAGACTGCAGTGTGGTAACCAGTACATCAGCGTTGTGAGACCGAGCAGAACAGAACCAAGATACCCGTCTGTCTCAGACTGCAATGTGTTAACCAGCATATCAGCGCTGTGAGACCGAACAGAACAGAACCAAGACACCTGTAAGTCTCAGACTGCAGTGTCTTAACCAGCCCACCAAAGCACACACAGCCTTACAGCGGTGCGAACCTAGACCGAACGTGACCGATTTAATCAAGACATCACGGTCAGTCTAGACTGCGTCCGTTAACCACGCCTATCGCACCCTCGCACCAAAGACTACAGTAATACACGGACGTCTTTGATGGCATTGTCAGCGGTGTCGGCAGCGCGAAACCATGGTGCAGAATTGAACCCCTACCTCGGCCACTCTCAGCCCACACCGCCGCCTGGACCGGTGCTGCACCAGACCACAGCGCGCGTCGGCACAGCGGAGTCAAGTATCGATCTTGACGTGTGTGGCAGCAGCAGCAGCAGCAGCAGCAGCAGCAGCAGCACGGCTAGGGCTAGGAGCGGAGAGACTGAGCGGTCCCTGGGTCTGGCACCACGTCTCCGCCAAGGCCGGCGCCTGTTGTGACAGACAGAGAGAGGAGAGAGCGCTGCCCGAGCACTGCAAGTCTACACAGTTCCGCTGTCACTTTGATCATATCCCGTGTACACCCCTTAAAGCACGGCGCGCCATGGGTTTCTCTGTGGACGCTCTCAATGCAGTAAGTTACCTTTTGTAATTGTCTGTGTGGCTTTGCTTTGTACCAGAACGTTTTGTTGTTGTTTGTTATTATTGTTGTCGTTGTTGTTGTTGCTGTTGCTGCTTCTGATGATGATGATGATGATGTTTTCTCGAAGTACAAGATTCCACGCAACATCTCCAACATGGTTTTTGGGCTTTACTGAGTCCTCTCAGCAACCTCCTCTCTTTCGTTCTTTTTGTTGTTGTTGCCCACCCCCTTTTCTCCTGTTATTTCCTCTTCTCACAACCCTCTTCTTGCCCTTTCCGTATTCGCTCTCTTTTCCTTGCTGATCCTTTGATCAAGGAGGCTTTATCGTTTTACTCGTTAGGAGGAAACCAAAGCGCACTGGCCACGGTTTCCTTTTCTGGTTTTTTACCCCCAGAGTCGGCCTTGATGCCCTAATTCGCTCTCTAAAGAATAAACGCTCCAGCAGCTCGCATTGAAGTTAGCTTACAAGTGTGCGACTGGCGTGCGTAAAGTATTAACATCGGAAACTCCCGTGACAAGAATGCATGCCACAATAGGCTAGAAGGCACAGCCCACAAGGCTCTTTTTTTCTTTTTTCTTTTCTTTTTCCTTCTTCTTTTCCCCCCTTTCCCTTTTCTTTCTGACATTAATGTAAATTTCCGGGGACGAGGCTGCTAGTTCTGTTACTGCCGCGCAATGACTACTCTCTTAATGACAATAAAACGAGGTAGAGATCACACAAATTAGATTTTAAACGCTCTCTCTTTTCTTGTCTTTCTTCCGTAAACTGAAGTTTTCTTCCCCTGAAAACTTGACCAAAGTTGAAATAAAAATAAATTGTAAATGTAAAACGTTTTTGACCACTGCTACATTTCTGAAGTAATGTGCTTGGGGAAATAAGGGAAGTGCAACAATGTGTGAATGCATCATTATCTCTTGCGCTGTGAGTCTTTTTGGGTACACATCGCGACATTTTTATGGCCGTCATTTGTGATATGGCCAAAGGAAAGTAAGCTGATCGTAGATCTTTCCTTGAAATTCATGACTGAATTCATGACAGCTTTCACGAGAAACAAGGCTGGTAGCTCTTGCATAAGAATAATATTCATTGCGTGTTGCTTCCTACTAACAGCTCCAAACAAAAGAAGACGATCAGCATTCCTACTAACAGCTCCAAACAAAAGAAGACGATCAGCATTCCTACTAACAGCTCCAAACAAAAGAAGACGATCAGTATCTCGCACGTTACCGATGGTGTCTTCCCAGTGTGTATCACGATACCGTGACTTTTTTTCACAACAAAAACTTTTAAAAAAACTTTCTTTCTTTCGACTGCTCGGTATATGATCACATTTACCCTTAACATCTTTGCTTGGTTGATGGTATGAGAGTCAATGCATGGCCTACGAAATAAAGTAGTCTTCTTTTTTCTTTTTTTCTTTTTTTTTGGGGGGGGAGGTGTTACATGGTGTCTCAAAAATGGTGTAACGTGTGAGCACACGAAACAAATATTTCTGTCAACACCACTGACTTCCGACCTGCCCTAACGTACGAGTCCAGCAACATCTGACTATCGCTTACGATATGTCTTTGCATTATTTGCCTACACAAGGGAAAGCACTGTGGTGTCTGCAGTAACGCACATATTTGTTCTCAGTCGGTTGAGTGTTTTTAGGTAACTTTTCTCAGTCCTTGCGAATGTTCTGCCTTGCAGTCCTTTCGCCACTTATTATATCCTCCGTAACGGAGTTATGAGAGTCTACTGAAATCACCCTATGTCTTCGTCTGTCCGGGATTGTCCAGAAGGTATATTTTCTGAATCGCTCAACCATTTGTAACCAAACTTGGTACTGCGGTAAACCATCATGAGCTGAATGTTATGCTACTGGGATTCTGTCTTCAAGGTCAAGGTAACAGAGAGGGCTCATACAATCGGAGTATGACTGTTTCCACTATATCTTCTATTAGTTCTAATCTAATGAGTCTTTTGCAACCAAATTCAGACTGATGGTAGATCGCCATGAACAAAAATGTGTCCAATGAAAATATTGGACGGCTGTGTGCAACAGCCAGGGTTAAACATTTCAATTACAGTTACTTTGGATGATATCGTTGGAATCGCTGAACCTCTTGTAACCAAACCCGGTATGGCGATACATCACTATAAGCCGGAGTGCTGTGTGCAAAAAATGGGTCGCTATCTTCAAGGTCAAGGTCACAATAACTGGATTAGGGCTCACATAATCAAATCATGACTGTGATGACTTGTGAAAAGATTTTGTTGCTTTTACTCCAGGCGTGAGAGATAGGATGTGGCTTGGGTGACTGTGAACCACATTGCTGCCCCTGTCGTACATCTTAAAGCAGAGGGCAATACCGGTTGTAATCAAGATAATGTGGAGAGAAAAAAGGGCAATACCGGTTCTAATCAAGATAATGTGGACAGAAAAAAAGGGCAATACCGGTTCTAATCAAGATATTGTGGAGGGAAAAAAAAGGGCAATACCGGTTCTAATCAAGATAATGTGGAGAGAGAAAAAGGGCAATACCGGTTCTAATCAAGATAATGTGGACAGAAAAAAAGGGCAATACCGGTTCTAATCAAGATAATGTGGAGAGAGAAAAAAGGCAATACCGGTTGTAATCAAGATAATGTGGAGAGAAAAAAGGGCAATACCGGTTCTAATCAAGACAATGTGGACAGAAAAAAAGGGCAATACCGGTTCTAATCAAGATAATGTGGAGGGGGAAAAAAGGGCAATACCGGTTCTAATCAAGATAATGTGGAGAGAGAAAAAGGGCAATACCGGTTCTAATCAAGATAATGTGGAGAGAAAAAAAGGGCAATACCGGTTCTAATCAAGATAATGTGGAGAGAGAAAAAAGGGCAATACCGGTTCTAATCAAGATAATGTGGAGAGAAAAAAGGGCAATACCGGAACTAATCAAGATAATGTGGAGAGAAAAAAAGGGCAATACCGGTTCTAATCAAGATAATGTGGAGAAAAAAAAGGGCAACACCGGTTCTAATCAAGAAAATGTTGAGAGAAAAAAAGGGCAATACCGGTTCTAATCAAGAAAATGTTGAGAGAAAAAAAGTGCAATACCGGTTCTAATCAAGAAAATGTTGAGAAAACACACACCTGTTTTTGTAATGAATATACTTATTATATTTATCAGTCAAAGGTTCGAGCGTGTGAGTGTTGTATCCTTTTGTACTTGTAATGATGTCTACATAACAATGTGAGACAGATTATTAATTAATTGTGATTAGTTAGTAATTCAGAAAGCAACAAATAAATATCACTCTGACATATATGATATATAAGGTTCAGAACAAGTTAGTGCAATACACTCACCCTCCACCCCCCCATCCCCCACCCCCAATCACTTTGCAAAAAAAGAACAGAAAACTAAGCTAAAGAAATGTGTGATCTATTTCGTGTATGTCTATACTTCAAAGACGAAATTTAAAACAAAATCGTTAAGGAGGCATGAAAGTAAAACAAGAGAAAAAAGAAGTGAGAGAGAAAAGAAAAAAGAAAAAAGGAAGACGTGTCAGATACTCCTTCATTAATTATAAAATATCGCATAATAATAAAAGCAACAACTATTGCATAATAATAAAGGCATGAGTCAAACTGGCCACTAAGCCTACGTTATTCCTGTATTCCTGTTGTCTTAACACGCGAGACACTGACTGGTGACATAACATAATGTACAACTAAGTGACAACACAGCAATGTGTTCCACAGTCTCTCTCTCTCTCTCTCTCTCTCTCTCTCTCTCTCTCTCTCTCTCTCTCTCTCTCTCTCTCTCGTATCCAGGGGGCAGAGGCAGGGAAGGGACAAAAGAGGGAGACGCAGGGGTTTGTTGTTTCGTCAATTCAAAATGGTGTCACCCCAACAATGTGTCAGTAAAGTATAAATATTGCTCATCGGTTGTGGAAATTCTGACAGCTGGCATGTGCCTTAGCTATCTGCCACGCGAACAGACTATCTTTGGAAATCCAGGGTTTTGTACTGGGTGAGTGCCTATGGGCATGGACCTGTTATATAGGTCCATGCATGCGGGTGTAGCGCAACGGAACTTTGGGGCTGTGTGAAAGTCGAGGTGGCTGTCCTGTGCTCCCCGTCCCTAATAAGCCCTGGTTTCTGTGGACGTAAAGCACCATGAAAGAAGAAGAAAGTGTAGCGCAGAGTGGGCACGCTTTTGTTGGGTGTACAGAGAGCACGTGGATGACTCCCCTTTCCGCGCACGTGAATGACTTGGAAATCCGCGCTCCAGATTCGGTCAGGATCATGATCGGAGATTTTAATCATCTCAGTAAGAAGAAGAAGTGCTTCCCAAATACCAACAACCAGCTACATGCGCCACACGTAACGCCAAAACACTAGACTTGTTTCACTCCAATGTGCCGGGCGCATACACACTTCCATTGCCTTCCGAGCGCTGGGTCATAGTGACCAAACCTCGCTCATCTCGCGCCGTTACAGATGCACTCCTGTAGCGGCAACAGCCCGTGAAGGAGACAGTGGGGGACTGCATGGATGAGGAAGTCGGTGGACGAATTCCAGGGGTACTTTGAATGCTCGGACTGGAATGGTTTTGTCGATTCGTCTCAGTGCTGACATTTCTGAACTGTCTGACTGCGTTACGGGCTACGTACATTTCTATGAAGAGTCTGCCGTGCCAAGGGCTACTATCACAATATACTCGAACAATAAACCACGGTACCTAAAGAGAAAGAAAAAATTGAGAGAAAAAAAATTGAACAGGAAGCGGAAAAAAGAAAGAAAGAAAGAAAACTTTTGAGAGGGTGACAAGGTAGAACAAAAGAAAATTCAAAAGGGGTTGAAAGAGGTGGTTAAGGAAGGAACGGAAGCTTACAAGCAGAAAACTGAACAAAAATGCAACAACGTAAAACAAGGTTTGGGACGGGATGAATTTAAGGAGTGGACACAGGGGAAGAAAAAATGTGGATCAAGACGAGTTCAGCCACAAGGGAATATGCCAGTGACTTGAATGACCTGTAATGTCGTTTTGACTCTTGTGGTTTTAGCACGGAAAGAAACAGTTTAACAGAAAGTCTTATTAGCATTGCTAGTCACGGTCAGGAAGAGGTGTTGTCTGTCACGGAAGATGAAGTTCTCGGAATACTCAATGGAACAAGTCCAAATAAATCAACAGGACCTAATAATGTTCAATAGCCACGTCTTTAAAAAAACGCTGTGCTGGCCATTTGTCCTATATATTGTGTACCATGTTCAACCTGTCTCTGTTTCATTGTAAGTTTTCTGTAACCTGGAAAATGTACCTGTGCCAAAGAAAGTTCCCCATCCTGTTGCTTTGACATCCGCGATCATGAAAGTGTTCGAAAGGCTTGTTCTTTGAAGGTTGTTGTTGAAGAGCTTTAAGACCCTTTTCAGTCTGCATATACAGCGAAGAAAAGCGTTGATGACGCTGTTTTATATATTCTTAACAGTATGTAGGCACATACAGATAAAAAAAATATCAGTTTTCGGCTCATGCTTCGTGATTTTTCAATCCTTTCAATAGAGTGTCACGTGCTTGCTTATAAAATTATTTGAAATGAAGATTAGCGCACCTGGTGTTTTATGGATAGTAGACTACTTAACCAATAGTGACCGGGGTGGGTGGGAATATGAGAGAGAGAGGAGGGGCGGGTAGGGACGGGGGGCAGACAGACAGACAGACAGACAGACGGGCAGATGGATCGAATAGGTGTACTTAATTAATCTGGTCTGTCTAGGTACAAATAACAGCTTCTTTAGGTTTCAACAACAACAACAACAACAACAAAAAACTTTTACTACCGCAAACATCAGCTTCCCTTACTAGACGTTTAAAGCTATTCCCTATCCCAGTTCATCAATAATATTTTGACTTATACGCAATTTTCTTCGCTCAATATGCGGGTGAGCACGGAGTGAATACGTATCCGGTACAAGCATATAATCTAAGGATGCCAATCGGAACACAAATCGCAGCTAAAAAGAGCTATACACCTCTGAGAACATCTGAATCACAGCACGGCGAACCCACCAAAATCCCAAACGCGGTAATCAGCTAAGAAGGGCTATTCACCTCTGACAGCATCCGAGCGACAATAACGCCAGCCCATCAAATTCTCCAACGCGGTAAACAGCTAGAACACGAAATCCATCAGATCCATCACTATACTTTGTTTCGATCCGCAGCTGCATCCTTGGCACAGCACAGCACCGCGGTGTTGGGGTGGTGGTGAGGGAGGACGTGGGCGGGTTGGGGTTTAGAGAGACAGGCGATTATTTGATGATCCATATGTGAATATATTTCTGGCAGGTCGTAAGGAGACAAGCCGCGGGGAGAGAATGTTACTCTATTTCTGTCGTGATCCAGACGGGGTTTCCTTGTGAATAATAAGTCGATGGTTCCATACCAGCGTCTGAGTGACTTGAGTTGTTCCACACCAGAACTGTACGAATGTGTTGCTCCACACCAGAGTTTGAGTGAGTGTGTGTGCTGTTTCACACCAAAGTTTGAGTGACTGTGTTGTTCCACACCAAAACTGTGTGAGTGTGTTGTTCCACACCAGAGTTTGAGGGACATTGTTGTTCCACACCAGAGTTTGAGTGACAGTGTTGTTCCGCACCAGAGTTTGAGTGACAGTGTTGTTCCGCGCCAGAGTTTGAGTGACAGTGTTGTTCCACACGAGAGTTTCAGTGACTGTGTTTCTCCACACCAGAGTTTGAGTGACTGTGTTTCTCCACACCAGAGTTTGTGTAACTTCGTTGTTCCAAACCAGTGTTTGAGTGACTGTGCCCCCTACCAGACTTTGAGTGACAGCCGCTCTGTCCTAGTCATAGAGTTGTCTTTAAAAAGGGAAGGTATGCCATTTTAGCGGGGGGCAGGTGGGATGGGGAGGGGGGGGGGTTATTCAGAATAGAGGTTGGGGATGAGAATCGCACATTTTATGGGCACCTCCTGCGTAGCTCTTTTTGTTTTTCCTGTCATGAAATTCCGTGGTTATGCCTTTTCTGTGTTTTTGTGCGTGCTTCTGTGCTTGTGAGTGCATATACTTGATTTCACAGTCTCACGAGTGCATGTACTTGATTTCCATAGGTTCACGAGCATGTACTTGATTTCCATAGGTTCACGAGCATGTGCTTGATTTCATAGGCTCACGAGCGCATGTGCTTGATTTCACAGGGTGGCGAGTGCATGTACCTGAATGACAGCTGGACCAGCCGTGGCTCCAGGCAGCCCATCTTCCGGCTGCATTGGGTTAACTGGTGGAGCGTTTTCCTCGACACGATCGCATTTTCTGAATGCCTATTTCTCTCCTTGTGTTCTACTCGTGCTTCGTCGAGTCCTTCCCACAGTCGATCTGTGAGAGAGGCACACACACACACACACACACACACACACACACACACACACACACACACACACACACACACACACACACAGAGAGAGAGAGAGAGAGAGAGAGAGAGAGAGAGAGAGAGAGAGAGAGAGAGAGAGAGAGAGAGAGAAAGAGAGAGACAGAGGCAGAGACAAAGAAACAGAGACAGAGAGACAGAAAGAGACAGAGACAGACAAACAGAGACGGAGGGAGACAGAGACAGACAGACAGAGACAGACAGACAGACAGAGACAGACAGACAAAGAGGCACACAGACAGACAGACACTGACACATTTTAATGAATATAGGCCAACGGCCCCTTTCAGACAGGGACAGACCGAGAGAGAGAGAGAGGGAGGGAGAGACAGAGACAAAGACAGAGCTAGAGAGAGAAAGGGGAGGGGGGGCGAGAGAGTCGACCATCTGTACATCCTCTTCGGTCGTGCATCGTCTGCACATCCTCTTCCGCATTCATCGGGCCACGCGTGTTAGAGTTGGCATGAACGGAAATCGGTTACAGATTGTTTCGCATCTTATAACCGCTGCGACTGAGCTCTCTCTCTCTCTCTCTCTCGATTTACCTTTTCCCTTTTCCCCTATAAATCAGCTGTATGCCATTATCGCAGTACTACGTGTTTATTCTGTAGACCATTAACTGACATACACAGGCCGGGATCATCGTTTATCACATCACCGATAAACAAACTACTGCTGCCTTGTACCGGCGTGCGGGCGAGCATTCGTGTGCGTGCGTGCGTGCGTGCGTGCGTGCGTGCGTGCGTGCGTGTGTGTGTGTGTGTACGAGATTGCCTTGAATTAATAGAAACCTGTCATGTACGATCTACATGAATTTCTCGTTCCCCTGGCCCATGCACAATTATAATGTCGGCAGGTCTGCGTGATTTACAGACAAATGCAAGTATTGCCAACATTGCATTTATGCAATATTATATATGCATCGTATTTGCTCACTGTCATTTTTAAAGCATGTGCACCATTTTTGCTGTTGTTCTTATCTGGTACCGTTCTTCTTTCTTCTTCTTCTTTTTTCTTTTTTCTTCTTCTTTTTTTTTTTTTACATATTTTTAATTGTTACCCTGCTTAACTATCAATCGATTATTTATTTTTAATGTTTGTTCTCCCTTTTACTCTCCTCAGTAGTATTTTAGCAAGGACAGTCCTACGTCATCCTAAGCTACAATCCTTGGAAAATAAATCTCTCTCTCTCTCTCTCTCTCTCTCTCTCTCTCTCTCTCTCTCTCTCTCTCTCTCTCTCTGAGAAGATTAAAGGCTAGATATCAGGGGAGAGGACCAAGGAATGTAGGGGAAGAGAGACAGAGACAGAGAAAGACAGGCAGAGAGAGACAGAGACAGAGACAGACAGGCAGAGAGAGACAGAGAAAGACAGGCAGAGAGAGACAGAGACAGAGAAAGACAGGCAGAGAGAGACAGAGACAGAGAAAGACAGGCAGAGAGAGACAGAGACAGAGAAAGACAGGCAGAGAGAGACAGAGACAGAGAAAGACAGGCAGAGAGAGACACAGACAGAGAAAGACAGGCAGAGAGAGACACAGACAGAGAAAGACAGGCAGAGAGAGACACAGACAGAGAAAGACAGGCAGAGAGAGACAGAGACAGAGAAAGACAGGCAGAGAGAGACAGAGACAGAGAAAGACAGGCAGAGAGAGACAGAGACAGAGAAAGACAGGCAGAGAGAGACAGAGACAGAGAAAGACAGGCAGAGAGAGACAGAGACAGAGAAAGACAGGCAGAGAGAGACAGAGACAGAGAAAGACAGGCAGAGAGAGACACAGACAGAGAAAGACAGGCAGAGAGAGACAGAGACAGAGAAAGACAGGCAGAGAGAGACACAGACAGAGAAAGACAGGCAGAGAGAGACAGAGACAGAGAAAGACAGGCAGAGAGAGACAGAGACAGAGAAAGACAGGCAGAGAGAGACAGAGACAGAGAAAGACAGGCAGAGAGAGACAGAGACAGAGAAAGACAGGCAGAGAGAGACAGAGACAGAGAAAGACAGGCAGAGAGAGACAGAGACAGAGAAAGACAGGCAGAGAGAGACAGAGACAGAGAAAGACAGGCAGAGAGAGACAGAGACAGAGAAAGACAGGCAGAGAGAGACAGAGACAGAGAAAGACAGGCAGAGAGAGAGACAGAGACAGAGAAAGACAGGCAGAGAGAGACACAGAGAGAAGCAGATGACTGAAGTTATTTCCAGCTCCACGCTGCACGATCCAAGCTCGCCTTTCATCTCATCCATAATTTAGGGAACGTTTCTTTGATATTGTGGCGCAAAGACCAGTGTGTCAAAAACGGGCGGCAGAAGAATTGGGTTAAATAATGGCTAATGAGGGTTAATATCAATTAAGCCTTTGCACGTTATTACGTAAGGTTTGCACTGACGTAAATAATAAACTAAAATATCCAAAAAGCCCGGCCAAATTCTGTGTTCGACCTCCCAAGAGAAACCATTGCAGCAAAAAATTGTCTCCGCAGAATATACTGCCATTGATTTAGATGCATCTCCTTCCCAACAAGAAAAAGGTGAAAGGAAAAGAAGAAAGGAACAGACTGGCATTCGTTGTGGTACACCACAGCACACTTAGAAGAAAAAAGATGTTCACTTTGATGACTGAAAGGTAGATAGTTCATTGATTTTTAACGCCCAGTCAGCCGCGTATGCATAATTATTACACATCGGCATTCGGGGCAAATGGCTGAAGGCGCATCTGTCCCGTACGTTGTACAACGTGGTGGAGGCCCACCTGGCCGAGAGGCAAACGTTTTTCTCCGATGTTTACAACAGGATGAAAGCTCGCTTGGAAGACTGAAGGAACTTCCCCCCATCACACTTAAAATCTGATGGAACGTTTTTCTCCCTATCGTTGGCGGGAGCTACGACTTTTATCGAACACGTGTTTGTCGCGACAAAACTTTTGTCTAGACAACCATACTTCTGTCGCGACAAAAGACGTGTTTTATCGCGACAAACACGTGTTTGTCGCGACAAAACATAATTTTGTCGCGACAAATATTTTTCGTGACAGCAGTTTTGTCGCGACAAACATATTTTTTCGCGACAAATTGTTTGTCACGACAACCATACTTTTGTCGCGACAAAAGATGCGTTTTGTCGCGACAAAAATGATACTTGTGGCAGTTCTCGCCAATGGTATTTTCCATGCTTACGACGAGATGGAAGCTCGCTTGTTCGACTGAAGAAATTTCCCCCCAGCACACTTAACATCTGATGGAAACTCACTGGAAAGATTGAAGGAAGAATTATGTCGTGTGTATGCCTTGCGTGACAGGGGCTCCCTTATGCTTTATAAGAAGGAAGCCTTCCTGAATGACTGCGTCCTGAGATGACCCTGTGCGGTTGACAGGCCTTTGAAGAACTCCAACCACTAATTAACTAATAACCACAACCAACAGGTAGCCAAATACTAAACCCCTTCTTTAGTGCTTGCCCATCCCGGGATGTCCATTTCCAGTTAACATACTGCATCACATTTACCGTCACGGATATTTCCGCCTCTGTGGTCTTCCCACTTTACGAAATGAACCGGAATTCTGACTCCAGACCACGTTCTCCAGTCCGTGCCTCCATCTTAGCAAAAGCAGCAACGTCAACCCTGGCCCCAGCCGCTGGACCTGCGGGGGAAGCAGTGGGGTTGGGCGGAGTACCAGCGGACTTCGCCATGGCAACCATCCTGACCGAATTAGCACGGCAAACGGGAGGCAGAAGAAATAATTAAAAGGATCGCAACACCCAAAACCCCGCCGCGTAATCTCCCGAATTCCCTTCCGCCCCTTAACCCGATCTCTGCCGCCCCGTACACATAAAACAGACCCGCCCTCTCTGCCGCCCTGTACACATAAAACAGACCCGCCCTCTCTGCCGCCCCGTACACATAAAACAGACCCGCCCTCTCTGCCGCCCCGTACACATAAAACAGACCCGCCCTCTCTGCCGCCCTGTACACATAAAACAGACCCACCCTCTCTGCCGCCCCGTACACATAAAACAGACCCACCCTCTCTGCCGCCCCGTACACATAAAACAGACCCACCGTCTCTGCCGCCCTGTACACATAAAACGGACCCACCCTCTCTGCCGCCCCGTACACATAAAACAGACCCACCCACCCACCGCGCCCTCACAACTGCGAGGGAACGCGGAATGCCCAGTCCTCTCGCCCCACTAAGGGAACAAGGGATCCCTCAAGACCCCGCAAGGGGAACGAGGGAAGTCCTCCTTGGCACGGTGATGGCGTTGCCGTTCGTAACAGCTTTAACTGTGTCTCCTTCCGTCCGGGCTGCCCGCTCGAAAACGCATCGGTGGAACAGCGACCAGAGAAATCAATAGCGTCGTGCTCTGGACGATTAGTGCAATTGGCGCTCCCTCCAGGCCTTGGCGCCGGGGCGGCGCTCTCGGCAAAGCAAGTGTACAAACGCACCGCCACGTCCTGGGCAGCCAACTGTAGGCAACGTCCGAGGCACATTAACCACATCACAGAGCACAGTAGCACTCATTGTATAATTTTAAAACTCAAAGAACAGTTATTAAAAATATAGAAGTTACATATTAAACAAGCTGGTCATTTGCGTAATTTGCACACATGCACGCGCGCGCGCATGCATGCACGCACGCACACACACACACACACACACACACACACACACACACACACACACACACACACACACACACACACACACACACACTGCTCTAACGTATGGACAGATTTATCTCTTTGCAAGCGCTGTTCTTATTAACACGGGTGTTTATGGCCAAGTCCGACCTCTGCTGTCAACATGCGGGTTGACGCTGTATTCACGTCCTCATAATTATATGGTTATGCTTGATATATATTGTCTCTAGATGGATGTTCATTCTTATACCCGATCTGTTCTGTTACCGTGGGTGTTTAAGGTCATGCCCGGTTGGTTCTATCAACGTGAGTGTTTATGATCATGTCCGGTTGGTTCCATGAACGTGAGTGTTTATGGTCATGTCCGGTCTGTTTAGTCTGCGTGGGTGTTAATGGTCAAGTCCGACCTTTTAGGTCAACGTGGATGTTATTTACGGTCATGTCTGGTCTATTCTACCTAACAATAGGTGTTTACAGTCACGTCTGTTCTGTCACACAATGGGCGTTTATGGTCATATCTGTTCTGTTCTGTCAAACATCGGGTGTTTATGATCATGTCTGTTCTGTCAAACATCGGACGCTTATTCGGGCGTTAAATGGTCATGTCTGTCTTGTTCCGTCAAAAATCGGACGCTTATGGTCATATCTGTTCTGTTCTGTCAAGCACCTGGCGTTTATGGTTATATCTGTTCTGTTCTGTCAAACAACGTGTGTTTATGGTCATGTCTGTTCTGTTGTCAAGCATCGGGCGTTTATGGTCATATCTGGGGGGGAGGGGAGGGGGGGGGGGGTTCTGTCAAGCATCGGGTGTTTATGGTCTGTTCTCTTCTGTCAAATGTCATGCGTTTATGGTCATATCTGTTCTGTCAAACATCGGGTGTTTATGGCCATATCTGTTCTGTAAAACATCGTGTGTTTATGGACATGTCTGTTCTGTCTAACGTCGTGTGTTTATGATCATATCTGTTCTGTTCTGTCAAACATCGGGTGTTTATGATCATATCTGTTCTGTTCTGTCAAACATCGGGTTTTTATGGCCATATCTGTTCTGTAAAACATCGTGTGTTTATGGACATGTCTGTTCTGTTCTGTCAAACGTCGTGTGTTTATGATCATATCTGTTCTGTTCTGTCAAACATCGGGTGTTTATGATCATATCTGTTCTGTTCTGTCAAACATCGGGTGTTTATTATCATATCTGTTCTGTTCTGTCAAACATCGGGTATTTATGGTCATATATGTTCTGTTCTGTCAAATATTGGGTGTTTATAGTCATGTCTGTTCTGTTCTGTCAAACATCGGACGTTCATGGTTATATCTGTTCTGTTATATTCTGTCAAACATCAGGCATTTATAGTCATAACTGTTCTGTTGTGTCAAACAACGGGGGTTTGTAGTCACAATTACCTGTTCTGTTCGGCCAAAAAGTGGATGTTGATGGTCACATCTGGTCTGTGCTGTCAAACAGTGGTTGTGTATAGTCATGCCTGGTGTGTTCTGTCAACACGGGTGTGTACGGTCATGCCTGGTGTGTTCTGTCAACACGGGTGTGTACGGTCATGCCTGGTGTGTTCTGTCAACACGGGTGTGTATGGTCATGCCTGGTGTGTTCTGTCAACACGGGTGTGTATGGTCATGCCTGGTGTGTTCTGTCAACACGGGTGTGTATGGTCATGCCTGGTGTGTTCTGTCAACACGGGTGTCTGTATAGTTACGTCCACATGGAATTATGTCTGATTGTCTCAATATGGGTGCTCATCGCTGAGCCCGATTCGTTCTGTCTACGTGCGTATTTATCATTACGTCTACTCTGTTCTGTTAGCATACGAATTTACGGTCGTGTGTGGTCTGTCCTGCAAACACAGGTGTTAAACGTTCTTTTGTAATCCGTTCTGGAAACGTTGGTGTTTACGGCCGTGCGTAACCTGTTCTGTGAAAACATAGGTGTTTGGCGTTATGCCTGATCTGTTCTGTCACCCTGAGGTTTTTATGGTTATATATAGTACACGTGGCCTGTTCTGCCACCGCGGTCTTGCCTGGCTGAACATTAACCAGCTGGGACAGCAACGGGAATTAGGCTTAACGTCCACAGAAACGAGAATGTTTATTAGGGACGGGGACAGGAGGGGAAGGGGACGAAAGAGTGAAGGCTCAATCGCAGGCGCCAACCCGGAAGACCAAGGCTGCCGTGGACAGCCGCCAGAACAACAAAATGTTAAGGCAGTGTCCGCTCGGCATTGCGCAGCAACTAGTGTACCACGCAATTACTGTCGCGACTGCTGTGCGGAACAGAGTCACAAAGACAATGTCCGCAGTAACAGCAGCAAGAAGCTTCCGTTTAAGACGGGGGCCGCTACGTGACACAAACGGCCGTGTGCACCTAAGCTTTGCTCACTTCACTTCGTCACACTGTTCGTCTGCTGCTTCTTCATCCTTCTGCCGTCACGTTCCATCTCGCTCTCATATTTGTGTAATTATCGTCAGGCATCGATCCTGTTCCCCTGACCCCCACCCCCTCCTCCTTTCTCTCCCCTTTCCGCCTTTTTCTGCCCTATTCGGCACGATCTAGTAACCCCCTTATGGAGTCTGGTTTACGTTTATGGAAGTAGCCGCAACTTCAATGATTGAAGACCGAAGAAGTCAGCTTTAGCATCACACACACACACACACACACACACACACACACACACACACACACACACACACACACACACACACACACACACACACACCGCTTTCCCAGCGCCATGCATTGAGCACGATCTGATCGACTCCATTGCGGAGTCTGCTCCACGTCTATAGAGACAGCACGGCTTCCGAGATTGAAAACATCAACTTCAAATCAACATCGCGCCCCCTTCCCGCCCCCTTTCCCGCTCCATTCGGCACGGTCTCGTCAGCCTCTCGTGGACCCGGATTCTGCTCCTAGTCTGTGGAGAGAGCTCTTCAAACACTGAAAAATGAAGTCACCTTCAACACCGCACCACCCACCCACCCACGCTTACCCTTCCCGCACCCCTCCCCAGTTCCCTTTGCTCTACTCGGCATAATCTGACTGGCCCCCTGTGGAACCGAGCTGCTCCACGTCACTGAAGGCAGCATGACTTCAAAAGATTGAAGACGTCAACTCCAATATTGCCCCCGCCTCACTCCACCGGATTCCCCCTTCTTTTTCTTTTTTCCCTTTTTCTCCAGGCCCAGTAGTTAAGATCCCTGGTCGGTCCCTTGTGGAGTCCGCTCCACATCTATATGGCGACACGTCGATTTTAACGACTGAAGCCGCTAGCTTCAGTGTCTCCATTCCCCTCCGGTACGATCCGGCCGGCCCCTTGAGGAATCTGATCCACGTCCGTGGCGACACCTCCATTTTTAAAGACTGAAGACGTCACCTTCAACACAGCCGTATTTTGAACAGAACGTCAACTTCAACATAGCCCCCCAGCCCTCCCCCCAAACACACACACACACACACACACACACACACACACACACACACACACACACACACACACACACACACACACACCTCCCTGCGCACCTTCTGTTCGATCTGATCAGCCCCCCCAGGAGTCTACCTAACGTCCGTTGCGACACCTCATATATTAAAGACTGAAGATGTCAACTTCAACAGTCTCTATACCCCCCCCCCCCCACCCGCCCCCACACACACACCTCCTACCCGTACCACCCCCGGCTCCTGTGCGATTTGACGTGTCTGCTCCACGTCTATGGAGACACCTCGTATATTAAAGACAAAAGATGTCAACTTCAACACCGCCTCCATAGTCC
>OY757542.1:3156744-3191744 GCA_963584105.1 Alviniconcha strummeri
GTCAGACAGGTGCAGGTCACATGAGGGAGGTGAAGAACCACTTTGAGCAGCTGTCATACAAGTTTTGCTTGTGTTCTTCCCAAACAGCACAAAGGGGATTTTGCAGTTTCTGAAATGGTATAATATATAATGGTATCGTTTAAAAACAAAACTGTGTTTTCATCAACAAATAAACAGACGCATGTGAACTTGTGAGGACCAAAAGGTTGATTTTTAAAAAGAATCTGTGAATCAATGAACTAATGAACTCACAGTACTGGAGACAGATAAGACGTGAGAGTTCAACAAATCTAATATCTGCCCTAGAAAGTCCTAAGCTACAGTTTTGCACATTTCACTCTTCTCAAGAATGAACCCTTACACTCCTCATCAGACAGAAAAATCTGACACATGCAACCCCCCCCCCCCCCCCCCCCCCCCCCAAAAAAAACATTGTGAGTTAACCTCTTCACTGCCATGACGTCACTTGAAAACGACCAACAAAAGGGCAAAATTTGAAACCCTTAAGCTTTTTTTTTTTTTTTTTTTTGCACTGGTATGTGAAAGGATTTTCATCAAAACACATCCATTGAAAATAGATATTATAGGATCAGAAAATATATTATTTGCAGGCACATCCATACGTCATTCAGCCCAGAAATTTTACAGGCTGGAGCAGTGAAGGGGTTAATTATTTCTTCCTTCGTTTTTCTTCCTACCTACTTTCGCATGGACTCACTTTCCTCCCCATTCACAGCACCATTTATTGCCTTCACACATGCATCAGTCAACTTTCAAATTGGAGCATGTTCATTTTGTTATATATATATTCAATACCAACAACAACAAAAACTGTTTTAGTTTTTACCAACAACAAAAAAACTGTTTTAGTTTTGAAAGCTATCTGTAAAATATGGGTGGAACCAAACCGGTTGAAAGCACTTACCCTAAACTGTGTCTGTGATTCCAACGCGACCATGCTGAAAAAAGCTACACAGGGGCTGGGGAAAAGGAAAGAAACAAATGTTATCCCACAGGAGAGCACACGCAATTAATTTTGTTAATAATTATTACTTGACAATTCCAAGTCAACAACAGGATACATCAAGGCAAAGTACGATGCATTAAATCACCACTAAACAGTTGTTTTATTATATGACATAATTGTCACTTCCTACCTGAAGATGATTAAGGGGGCAAATTAAGTTCAGTGAACCCTGAAAGTAGAATGCCTCTCAAAGCAAAGCATGTAAAGTTTACCTTGACCTACTACCAGAGTTATGAAAACCTTCCTCTTCTTGTTTGAAGCCTTTCAAACAAGAAGAGGAAGGTTTTCATAACTCTGGCCTCCCAGTACAGCAGACATTACATTCTGAATCTATGGTGTCCCATCATGCACCAGAATGACCACTCATGCACACAAGCATGCACACATGCACGCATGTGCACACACACACACATACACACACACACACACACACACACACACACACATGCATACATGCACACACATGCATACATGCACACACATGCGCATACACACACACACACACACACACACACACACACACACACACACACACACACACACACACACTCACACACACACACACTCTCACACACACACACACACACACACACACACACACACACACACACACACACACACACACTCACACACACACACACTCTCTCACACACACACACACACACACACACACACACACACACACACACTCACACACACACACACACACACACACACACACACACACACACACACACACACACACACACACACGGCAATCACACTAATGCAGACAGTACCAAAAAGAAATACATACCTCGGCTATCCTATTCTGAGTTAGCACCCCTTTGTTTTTTGCACTGTAATAAGAATAATAAAAAGTTAGCATTTAGCACCTAGTGCACACAGACAAGAAAACAATCTCCATCATCCTGGTTTTATAAAACAAACAAAAAAACATGAAGACAATCTGAAAACATGCAAACAAGAAACAAGCCACATACAAACTTATTCTGAAGGCCTGAATGTTTAGAAGTTTAAAATGGCTGACGTGACATAAAAGTACTGTGTGTGTGTGTGTGTGTGTGTGTGCGTGCGTGCGTGCGTGCGTGCGTGCGTGCGTGCGTGCGTGCATGCGTGCATGCATGTACATTTTGTTATCATTTTGTTAGTTCCAAATGCTATTGCTCCCACGTAATTATGCTTCAAAGAGCCAACTGATGCAATCCATGAGCAGAGCTTACAGCTGCCTGAAACTGTAGAAAAAGTCCTCCACCCAGGATCCATTTTTCTGACTAGAATCAGGTTGTTGGTACCCTGCCACACAAAGAGAACTCTGTACTGCTGTCACACTATTGCAGTGCCCACTCTGAGGGCACTGATTAAGATAACACTCATTATTTTCATGAAATATTCCAGTGAAGCAGCAGCAACCTGGAGAGACTAGGTTGAAAACTGGTGGCTCTGTGACACATACTGCAAGACTGCCAAAGGGAAAAACATCTGTAACAAACACATAAGCTCATAACCTTTGCAAAAATACACACCAGCTAAAGGGCAAACAAACACAAAGGTCTCTCTTTCCTGTAGACCGTACTGTATCATGGCTCATTGCTGACACACTTTGTGAGATAAGATCAAATATGTACACCTGATCCTTTAAAAAGGTACCTAACCTCAAGCTTCTGTCGTCCTAGCAAACACTGAGCAGCAGAGTGAACTACAGGGCTGCTGGTACTCACATTTCCATGGAGACACAGTCACACATGGTTCTCCACTGGCGCTCTAGCATCGGCAGATTCTAGGAACAGAGAACATCCATGAAAAGCCACGATTCAAAGGAAAAAAGTAGATAAAACAAACAAAATAAAAGCCACAAAAAAAAAAGGAACACATATTTATTAACAAATCAATGCCCTGCTTAGTCCTATGTAAAATGTCAGTCAACCTGTATTTCTTGCACATGACTACATGTAACAAAATGGAAACATCTCATTCTGCACATGCATTTTCTTCCAGTTTCTGTAAATTTTCATTCCAGGAATACCATACATGATCAAATATCATGCTCCTTGTAAACAAACAAGACAATGGATATAAGTTATAAATAAAAATTCCAGATTTTATTGTACTTGTCAACACACACACACACACACACACACACACACACACACACACACACACACACACACACACACTTCATAACATGCTTGATTTTCCTCAGAACAGATTATTATCACACAGACAAGACCAAAAAAACAATAAAAAAGCACATACATTTAAAAACATTTTATCCCATACAGAAGATGGTTCCCTACCTCAGTTGTGAGGATTTCTATGGTGACTGGGTCCTGGTAGCTGTGCAGCTGGTGAACCAACAGACTAATGTCCGATACTTCATGCTTGAGGGTAAAAAACCCACCTCTGCACAACACCACAAACCAATGCTGGATCAGTAACACCAGGCATATGGAGAAATTTCCACATGCAAACAAAGATGGTAGCTTCCAGTAGGCCTCCTTGCCCCAATTCTGTGACTGGTTGGTACAAAACCACAGCACAGCTTTTCCAGGAAGGGCGATGTGGGCAAGGCCAGCATGTGTGGCATGAGCATACATTATTTCATGATCCCGCTGACCTTTTTTAGGTCTTCGGTGGTAAAGAGCAAGCCATTATGGCTGCACCCTGGGGAGCTCAGATCTAAAGCAAATTTGTTAACTTTAACACACACAACTTTCTTCACATGCCAGCTATATTCATAACATCACAGACATGGTCAAAATGGCAACACTTTTCGTCTGTGATTTTGTGGCTTTCAAACCACAATTCTTAACAAAGTAGATCATAAATCCACTGAAAAATGACTGTGAGTGATTTGTATTCAGTCAGTGTTGACAGGATCCATGACGCTCCATTGCAGCACACATAATAATCAAGCAAAAGAGGTCTCAAAAGAGATGCAGTCTTTGGTAATGGATGCATTCACACAGATGTCAGAAGTGAACACTTTCATTAAAAGCAGTCTTACAAAAAGAAGAAAAAAAAGAAGAAGAAAAAAGTCTCTTATGAGTGTTGTCTTTCACCGGACTTACCCTCCAAAATCCTCCAGAGCAAAGGCCTGAATCACAGGCCACTTTTCAATCAGCATCTTGTCAAACTTGGGTTCATCCACACCTGCACATTAAACCAATGATCTCACTTTGGTTTCTTTGTGCTGGTGTCTCTTCTGACATTCAACATGTCACAAACATTATGCATTTGTCAGAATGTTACATAACAGCCACATTCCATTCAACAAAATGACATCTGCCGGTGGAACGGAAGTTCCTACTTTAAACCACTAACGTTTTTGAAATAGACACATCAGACAGACTCACCAGAAAAGTAAAAATTCTACCATCCAAATATTCTTCTTTTTTTCTTTTCCCCTATAAAAATGCCTATATTTTTCTTGCCACTTTTCTATGCATGTGCTAACATCTCACATTTTGCTTTGGCAACTCATGCATTCATATTACTCATGATAAAAAGTTGATTTATCTAAGTTAAGGCCTGGTATGATGGTCAATCATTTCCAACGATGATGAGAGAGCTGCACGTCTCATCTAAACCTGTCCTCAAGACTCGTATTTTCCTTGTTTCCAGCACACACTCAAAAAGACATTCAACAGAAAAATGTGCACATCATGCAAAACATTAATGAGTTGAAAAATGGGATTGCTGAGTAAACATTCTTGCACCAGACTCAACACATTCTTTTTTCTTTTTTCTTGAGCAGTTAATGGTACTTCATGCCACCTACTGCAGGTTAAAAATGAAACCCTCTCTTGTATTCTCACTCTGATGTGCACACTCACCAGGAGAGATGCCATAGTAAGGCACTCCTATGCGGTGGCATCCATTTGTCATTGCAATCAGTGAATGAACTTTGAACTCCTCAGCCTTTTCTGCCCCTTCGTCACTGTCCACATCGTACTGCGAACAAATCAATTCCACTCACAAAAATCTTCCCAACACATATCTCCTTTAGTAAGTAAACATGGTGCTGGTGTTAATCCACAGAAAACATAAGGCTTATTAGGGACAGAGAGAAGGGGGAAAAGGGGGTATGGAGGTGGGGAAAGTGGGATAGCATATACCTATCGCTACACTGTCACCACCAGAATGACACCTGCATTTAAGATAGGCAGCAATGAGAGCCATTTTAATGTTTGCTTAATTGTGAGAGACAAAGTCACAAGACAGCGTCTACAGACCACAACACTTGAAGAGAAAGGTGAGCCAAAGCGGATTCGAACCTAGCTTACCAGCCTAACACCTTACTGCTAGGCCAAACCAGCTCACTTGACTGCTGAGAAAAAAGTAAAAGGGCATCAAATAAGAGACCAGGTAGTGAAGGGAAGTAACTGCAGTCATTCCCCAGTTCCAAAATCTTTGGCGTAATTTATTACAGCTACACAGATGCTTGCCATAATTATTGGGCAAATCTTTACGTCAAAGTTGTAATGGAGTGCACAAAGACGTCTCCCTGCTCTTTGCTAAGACATCTTTTATCTTACCTACAATGCAAAACATTTGCAAAAACAATTGTGATGTTTATAATGTGTCACAGCATCTGCAGCACTGCAGTCTATCCCAAATCTCTGGTCAGGAACTACAACTACCTCTCCCTCTTGCAGGCAGTGGAAGGCTACATTGGTCCAGTGGCTGAGGTAGGGGAGAAAGTAGTGCCAGTTGATGGGGTTGCAGTAGACATCCACACGTGTTTTGCGAATCACCAGCATCAGATCTGAAAAAGACAGTTTCAGCATGCGTGGCACTGCACCGGGGATCTGTTGGTCATCACAACTAGCTAAACACCTTTATGAAAAAATAGCTGATACCATCAGAATTACTTCTTCCTGGAGAAAAAACAAAAAGGTCACCTTTAGCCATAATTAACTGCTTTGCACTGTAGCTATACAAAGACACCACTTTAGCGCAGATGTGTGCATTCGTTTGTGGCCCGTAAATAGCTGGAGCCCATTACCAACTAGAGAATACGCCCCTACACTAAATCAAAGTGTAACCAGAAAAGAATACCACCACAACCCCATCTCTCTCTGTCCGTCTCTGTCTGTCTCTGTCTGTCTCTGTCTCTGTCTCTCTCTCTCTCTCTCTCTCTCTCTCTCTTCTTCTTCTTCTTCTTCTTCTTGTTCTTTGTTTAATCCTCCTGAATCTTGAGCCCCCTTCATATCATGTATTCTTCTTTCACTAACACAGGGGAAAAGATTTATAAATGCACAAACCATCAATCACTTCATCTGGAAATCCGGATCTGCAACAAAGAATATGAATGGAGGTATTGGTTAAACTCACAAACTTGAAACAAATGTTGGCAACATAATTACTGACAAAGGCAGAAAGATCTCAGCGTCCAATGAAATGCCACAGACCTCCTTTTCTTTCTTCTCCATAGTTAAACTACATGTATGCAAACTGATAAGTCTACGACCGAAGGTCGCCAAACGTGTTCTGAATGACTTTGCCAGACAACTTATATTTTTATAAAGCATAGGTAAGTTTCAGCTTCATCAAGCAACACCCATATGAACTGACGTAATGTTCAGTTTTTACTTTCTGATATTGCAGTGGGTTTAAAATGTATAAAGTCATTTATATTATATATATATATAATTATGATGACTATAAAATGTATAAGCAGGTCAAGGTTAATGCAGATACTCAGTAGGATTGCAAATGAAATGTCTCCACTTGTGCAGCATCTGACAAGTTACTAACATTAATTAATCAAGGGTTTCAGCCACAAATAATCAGTTGAACAACTCAGCATCAAAGATTTACTTAACTGCTGAATACTCATAATAATAAGTCATTGCTACTGCATCAGTTCACATTACTCTGTTGGTTAAATGATAAACAAAAAAGAAACAAACAAGACACAAAACAGAGAAGGGGGGGGAGGAATGAACAGGCACAATAAGTGTAGGTTGAAGCCTGTCATCCTCTCGTGTTCCTCTGTGATGCTTCATTTCTAAAACTGAAGTATTCACTTTTGTCAGTTAAAAGTTTGATGTTCCACTTCTGAAAAGGAAGAACTTAACATTTAATGAAAAAGAAGAAAAGGGAAACAGAAATGCACCAAAAGCAATTCACTTATTCCATTCCCATTTTCAGTGTCTGATACATACTGGTAATACAAAACAAAAAAACATACCCCCCCCCAAAAAAAAATAAAAAAAATCTACTATCATTCAAAGGATCTGTTTTACTCTGGGATCATCCAGCAATAACAGAACATTTAAAAACAAACAGAAATAAAACAAAGACCAGAACATTTAAAAACAAACAGAAATAAAACTAAGACCGAGATCCAGACAATGTGACAAATTATTACTAACCTCTCCAGCTCGGCCTTCCGTACATCGAAAAAACCAAACAACAGATAGTTGACGAGCTCATAGCAGCCTTCATTGTAGCGACTGTCAATTCCTGAAATCAATCATATCAATCACCATTATGTCAAATAAAGCTGATTTCATTCATCTGTTAATTTCATCATTATTTAAGGGCTTACTATTACACCATTTTAACCTGGATGTCAAAACAGTAAGTACTGACAGGAGGGGGGGTGGGGAGGGGGGGAGGACATGTGTTCCTACATGTGTGTGTGTGTGGAGGAGGAGGGGTACTCGTACATGTGTATCTTTTCAATGTGTGTGAGAGTCTGTATGTGCACACGTGCCTGTGCGCATGTGTGAATGCATGTCTGCATGCATGCATGTGCGTATGTGACAGCAATCTGGATAATGATGCACAAGCAAATCTTTCAACTTTAGCTGTAGAATCAAATGAAGCAAAGAATATGAGTTTCTCTTGAATAAACTAATTATATTTTGTTACCTGAGACACACAGGATGGCATCTGGTCTTGCTGATTTATTTGCTGCATCTCCATCACTTCCATCCAGAAGGGCCTGGACTTGCCTCAACCGACTCGCACTTTAAAAATGAACATTTTATTATTATTATTATTTTGATAAACTGGATATGTGGTGATCAGCTTCAACATTCATTTCACTAATACTTTTTACTTCATGTTTTCTAACCAAAATGTATCACTGCTATCAATCCAAATTCTGATGATGGGCAAAATGCATAGGACTCACACTGTATTTTAACGATAACTAATAGTAATAAGGGCATGTTTTGACACAGTTTACATCAGTCCCAGAACTCAGTCATTTCAGACGGTACAAGTTATTAATAAAAGTAAGAGCTCTGAAATCATGATATCAACTAAAGCCCATAAGATTAAGAACTAGAAACAGAACCAGCCTGAAGTTGGTTGCATTCTTTTTAATATAATCTTCACACCTTGCTGTAAATGTTCTTGTAGTTGTACTGAAGATTTAAAGAGTCACATCAGACTCTTGTCCTTCTGTATTGCATCTAACTTCCTATATGGGAAAGCTGTATTGCACTGAGGGGTGGTGGTGGCAAGGGGAGGGGGGGCAGAGCAAAGGGGGGGGGGGGGTGAAGGCTCTTACACTGTAATAATAATAATAAATTATGAAAACAAAAACAAACAAAAAACAAAACACTGTTCATTTCAGTTTTACTGACAGAAAGACTGACAGAACTCTGCTTGAACCATGTTCAAAAACACTACAGATGGAAACAAGGAGAGAGAGGTGGAGGGGGGACGGCGGGGGGTTGGGGGGGGGTAGGGGGGGGCAGAGGGACGGGGGGGTGGGGGGCGAGGGGTGAGGGGGTAGAAAAAGTGTGGTCCACTGAAAACATCCAGCGCAGGCTCGGCAGCTAGCTGAGACAGGCGCTATCTCTGTGAGTTTTTCCGTTTTCCCGAGTCTACACCTGTGCAGACTCGTCACGCAGTGTCGAGTCCGTCGTGCCTTTGTGTGCAGTGCACACACTTAGAATTAGATCGAGTGGGCTAAGATTGTTGTCCACCTTTTAATTACAGAAGGCTGTAACAGCCGATAATATAAAACACAAATACTGAGATACCAAACGAAAGTATTGGACTATTTGGACTAATCACTGCTGCCATTCCCAAGAAAGAATGTACACCAACTAGAGATAAGCCAACGAGAGCAGTCGCTCGGCGTCGTTAGAAACGGCTGAATCGTGCGTCTCTGCTGTGACATTTTGCTAATTTTGCAAATGAACTTACCTCACAAACTGGGAAAAGCTTTCATATTTGATGTGCCGTTTCGCTGAAGATGGCCTCTTTGTGGATCTAGCAGACATTTTGAGTGCAAATAAAAATTTGTGTTTTCACATTTACAAAACCGCCATCAAGACTTCGAGATAGAAGACAAGCGACCCACTTCCGCTAGCAAAGCTAATTGTGTTCACAGTAATGTCCCTTCCCCAATTTATTGAACCCAAAGCCGGTCTACTGGCTGAACCAAACTACACTAAACACATAGGAGCAAGTGAAAAAAGGAGACAGTTGAACTAACCTGAAGCACGTTGCACGAGTTTCTTGCCTTGCTCGAGTTGTTGAATGCTTAATGCTTTTTGCGTGTTTAATGCGGCTTTTTATATATAATTTTAATAATGCCGGAGAAACCCCGAAAAGCTTACTTCAACTCAGTGCTGGAATAGAACTAGATGGTTAGTTATTAACTTATTGTTAATTAAGTTATTGTAAGTTATAAACAGAATACACAGTTTTGGGTGTGTATATAACTACTAAACTGAACTGGTGGCTACACATTGAAAATGTAATCAATAAAGCCAGAAAACGACTGATTTTTCTCACGGTCTTGGTCGTTAAGTTCTTACATCTTTAGTCAGATGGCAATTGATTTATTGTTAAGAGGTATATCTTTCAGCACCAAACACACTCCTAAAGAAACTGCAAAGCATCGATAGTAAAGCAATTAAATTAGCCAGTGGTGTTCCTGTGCATACTCAAATACAAGCCAAACCTTACGTCAAAAGGAATGATATCTCTCTCAGAACAACGTAAATTGGCGGTTTCAAAGTATGTCATCAGAAGTCTTGCAGTCACTATCAGTAATGAGAAGGAATGTTTATAGATTCAAATAAAGACTATCCCAAAAGAGCTCAAAACATACCATCTATATTAGCTAATCAGAAACTATATAAACGATTTGATTGTCGATTGTAGCAGATATTAAACTCAATTCCAGTTCTCCCAACATCACCTCAAATGCCACAGCGGGAACACATATATGCCACTGGTTACACTGTTCTGAAGAAAAGTGAATCTACAAACATTCTGTTTAGCTTTACAAGTAAGAGAATATCTAAATAATAAATATCAAAATCATATTAAGAATTTTACTGATGGTTCCGTTCTGGACTCATTAGACAGTAGTGGAGCAGATTTGTTATTCCTGACTTAAAAGTGCAAAAGTCTTTTCACTTAGGGAAGGGGTTTTCCGTATTCACATCCGAGTTATATGCAATATTCAGTAATGGCATTAAACTACGTATGCAATATTCATTTAGCAATATATTTTGTTTGTATTTGTGTTGACTCAAAATCAGTTCTATATGCACTGAAAAACTGGGACTGTAAACTGAACGAGAGGGGATATATTTTATGATGTGAAGTATTTAATACGACATTGTATCATATATAGGGGTATTGGGAGTTTGGTTGAGCACCGTCTCATTGTGGTCTTTATTAGAATGAAATATCAGACTGATAAACTAGTTAAACAAGATGCAATGAAAAGCATGTCTGAAATATTTATGGCGTGCTTCTTCATGGACAGTTTTGAGTTGAGAACGAATCCAAGGTTCATGGCAGAATATAATAATCATCATTATCATCATCATCATCATCATAATAATAATGATGTACATTTATCATGCGCTCATCACGCCCTGAGCGCTCACATGATACATATTAACCTAAATACGATATTCTATAGACATGTAGAGCACAGTCCTACCAAAACAATTTACATAAAGTATTATACGGAAAAACAAACAAACACACTGCACACACTGCACACACACACACACACACACACACACACACACACACACACACACACACACACACACACACACACACACACACACACACACACACACACACACACACATACACACACACACACACACACACACACGCACACGCGCGCGCGCACAAACGCACGTACACACACGCACGCACGCACGCACGCACGCACGCACGCACGCACACACACACACACACACACACACACACACATAACTGTAGCACTGAGAAACTGGGTACTGATATTAGTTAGGATGGAAATACTGTGAGAAGAGGAAGATTTTCAGTTTGGCTTTAAAAGATGCCAGGGTTGAGCAGTGTCAAGGTCTTGTGGGAGTGAATTCCAAATGCGGGGTCCAAAGCAAGAGAACGTCCGAAAGCCATGAGTCCTGCGTTTGTATTGTTTGATTTTCAGCATGCGGGTGTCAGAAGAAGAGCGTATACGAGACGGAGTGTAGACATGTAGCAGTTCAGAGAGGTAAGCAGGACCAGAACTAGTTTGAAACACACTACAAGTGACTTTATACTTAATACGTTCTGAAACGGGTACGGGGTGTTGTGAGAGCCAAGACTGAGTAATCGAGTCAGGGAGGGGAACAGTGGAAGGTTTCATCGGAAAAACGAAAAAGGTAAGAGAACAGCGGCTTCTGTCTTGTCGTCGTTAAGTTTGAGCTGATTTTCGGTCATCCATGTTTTTATGTCGTCTGTGTATGCATTGAGTTATTTAGTAAGGTTGTTCACTTCATTGAGAGGAGCGAATTTCTGGAGCTGTGTCAGTGTCATCCGCGAAAAGCTGATGATTTACAGAGTGGTTAGCTATAATATCGGAGAGAGGTGTAGTGTACAAGACGAAGAGAATGGGCCCCAGTACTGTGTCCTGAGGCACATCGTGCATGAGGTGTGACTGATGACGAAGACGAGTTATTGACTGAAGTGGAGGGAGAGAATTGGGTGGTCAATGGTGTCAAAATCTGCAGAAAGATCCAACTAAAGGAGAACAGAAATGTTGCCACTGTCCAGACCGGACAGAATATCGGTTACAATACTGACATAACAACTAACGGTCCCTGTGCTATGTCCTGCTCGATAGGCTGACTGAAAGGGGTTGCTGAGGTTGTTTTCTTGGAGATGGGAAAGAAGTTTATGGAGAACGACTTTTTCAAGGATTTTGGACAGAAATGGAAGGTTAGAAATGGGGCGGTAGTTTTTCAAAAGATTTTTGTCAATTGATGTTGTTTTTCAACACTGAGAGGTTTGACGATGGCAGTCTTCAGATCACGTGGTACATTGCCAGTGGTAAGAGATGTGTTGCCGGATGATGTTCGTGATGGTTGGCGGATGTCAAGGTTTTCATAAAGAAGCATGGTGGGAATGGGATCGAGTTCACAAGACTTGGCGGGTGCACTGTTGGTTATTTTTAAGACAAATTCATCAGTGACAGACTCAAAAGTTAACAAGGGATTTCCAGCGAAAGAGGTATCAGGGCAAGCAGTTGGGTTTGGAGGAGGAAAATTGTTTCTGATGGAGGGGATTTTCTCGATGAAGTAATCAGAAAAGACATTCGGGAGGCCATCAGAGTGAAACGTTGAAGGCAGAAGTGAAGAAATGTATCTGCCGGAAAGTTTTGAAAGAGGTGTTTAAAAGTTGTGCTAGACAGAATTTTGGCAGAGTAGTAGGCTTGTTTGGCTTCTTTTTGTTGTTGTTAGTTTCTGTTTAATAGAGTCGTATATTTGTTTGTGGACGGTGAGCTTAGATTTGAGCCATCGTCTCTCCGCCTGGCGACGTATCGGCGCATGCATTGAGTTACTTAGCAGCAGCTGATGCGGATGACGCACAGCTGCTGCGATGTATCAGCTCACACAACTGATCCGCAGTACTGCCGAACTAGGGCGTCGGCTTCCTTCTACGGGCTGTGCGACGGCAGAGAGGGGCGTGCTTGTCAAGGACAGAACAGAGATGGTTACTGTAGTCACTGATAGAACTGATTTGTGAGACAGCGTGAGAGAGATCTTGTTTAAAGGCGCCGGTGTCAATCTTTTTGAGGCATCGGTACGAGAAAGTTTCAGGTTTTTGTACGGGTACAGATACATCGAGTTTGTTTAAGATAGCTGTGTGGTCAGATGTGAGTCCATGGTGTAGTTTTGTAAAAATGAGGATGTTATCACTTTGCTTGGAAAGCCTTGGTTGTGAGTAGGTTCAGAAACGGACTGGGTTAGGCTAAACATATCTCTAATATCGTGTAGTTTTCTGGAGTTGTTTTCTACGTTTTAACAAAATGAAAGTTAAAGTCACCCACGAGAAGTGTTTTGCCAGGCAGACTGTCAAAGTGTTCAAGAAAGCCGGAAAACTGATCGAGAAACATGGAGTCAGAGAATTTGTTCTTTTTGCCGGACGGAGGGCGGAAGATACAGAAGTTGGTTAGTTGCTTGTTGTAGGTAAGAGTCAGCTGAGCGGTTTCAAAGGAGGGGTGCTGAACAGTAAAGGACGAAGTGGTAGAGACACTGTGGCTTAACCTTCACCGTACGTCACTATAAAACTTCCTTCCAGTACGTTTTGGGTGAAAATTCACCCATACTTTATAAGAGGATCACTTACGCATTGGGTGAAAATTCACCCATGACTTTAACAGAATAACACTTGCATGGTGTACTTTGTGGGTGAAAATTCACCCATGACTTTATCGTAGTAAGACTTTCACGGCGTACGTTGCGGGTGAAAATTCACCCATGAGTTTCACATAACAGATTACTTCGGCGTACCTCGTGGGTTAAAAAAAGAAAAAAAGAAAGAAAAAAAAATCACCCATGATACGGGTTTCATCCAATTGATTGCACAGCTGCTGCAATACCTCAGACAGCGCGTTCGTTGGGCTGTATCTTTCCCTTAACTGGTTTGTTGGTTCAGTAGATCAGTCTCTCTGTGAGCGTCAGTGTTTCTATGGTGACCAAGCCTTAGCCACAATGTAGCATAACTAAGAATCAGCCGACTGACGTGTTTTTGTTTTTGTTTTTTGTTTTTACCGGTGAAAGTTTCCGTAGGACAGGTAAAACATAAAGTGGCTGGTACCAAGTACCGGCTGAAACAGCACTTTGTGTGACTTGCTGGAGATACTCTGTACCCTGGGCCCAGAAGCAAGTGGAAGCTCAGGATAAACAAGGTCTCTTTCGGTGTTGATCACCAAGCAAAAACAACAACAACAACAACAACAACAACAAAAAACAACAAAAAAGAAGAAGAAGAAGAAGGAAGAAGAAGAAGAAGAAGAAAAAGAACGCTCAGTCACACCAGACGCCGTACGTGTCGCATGCTAGAAGCGACCCCTTCCCCTCCCCTCCTCAAACAGCTGAGGAAAACATCACAACCACCAGCTGTTAAGCGACAGAAGAAAAAGGAGTACAACAACAGAGTTTTTCGTGGCACAGGCATGAAGACGACGCTAATGTTACAAAGCAAAAATATTATTTTAATACAAAAATAATAATATATAAAATAAAAAGAACACGAGAAGTAGACCTATTCGGGTTTATAGATTATGGGTACAGGCTAGCGCTTGTACAGAACAATGTCGGTCAGAATCGATAAGCAAGATTACCAAGCGAAATGTTTGTACAGAACAGTATCGGTCAAGATCGATAGGAAAAATGGCCAGGCGAAAGGGGTCGAGACCGCTGGGGACCACTGTCCATATAAGGTATGAACTGAGCGCCGCGCGAGGAGCCGCTCACGCGTCCAGCGGACGAATATTAATGACAAAGAGGTAGTTAAGGAACTATGATGGCGTACACCCCGCGTAGTAATATTTAGTAGAAATAATATAGGAAAGTCTGTACTTAGATTTTGGTAAATGCGCAGAAATAGTATAAGAGAGAAGGTTGATAGGAGAGCAACGTCATATTGACGTCACATCAGTAACAACTAAAACACTATAAAAGACTGAAACTGTTTTAACGTCGGCACTTCTTGGATTCTTGGACTCTTGGACGTTTGACTTCTTGGACTTTTGACTTCGTGGACTTCTTGGACGTTTGGGTTTTTGGACTTCTGGGACTTCTCACACTTTTGGACTTTTGGACCTTTTCGACTTCTTGCAGTATATAGTTCTCCTTGGGACTCGTTTCATTCTCTTGCTTCTGGGATTTTACCATTTCTCCTGGATTTAAAAGTCGGATTTTCCTTTCGGTTTACCTCCAGTCGTCAACTAGCCGTATTCCGGGAGTAACTACTTTTCCTACGATACAGGTATGATCAATCACTTTTATTAGTATGTTGAGCGTGTGTCATTTTAATAACCTTTAGACTATGTATTTCACAGTGCATGGAATAAAACATGTAAACGGTATAATAACATCTCAGTGATTCATGGTGTGGAAGTCATGTCTGTCTAGTTGCCTGTTTGAAATGTCCAGGTGCGCGTTTGAAATGTCCAGGTGCGTGTTTGAAATGTCCAGGGGCGTGTTTAAAACTGTGTCATTCAGTCCTAGTATTCTGTCAATCATATGGCGTAACTCTCAGTGTCCTTGTGTAAAAGTACGTGTTGGAAATGGGAAAGACCTACCAAGGGTAAGATTAAATATTTTAGTAATGACTAGAGAACTTACAGAAAGAAACAACTGTCAGGAATATAATTAGAATACAGGGCAAAGCAAGAAAGAACATGTATGGTAAAGAGTTAGTAAAACCAGCCCTGTAAAACTAACACTGGAAAGTCTGGCGTCCCAGTGTGACCTCGTTTAGCAGACAGTCTTGTGCCAGGGTGGGGAACTGGAGTGGGGAACAAAACAAAAATTAGGGGAGTGCAAAAATCCTCGAGACATTTTAAATGCCATTTTGGGTGACAAATATTATTAAAACCAATCACGCAGGTTCATATCTAGTAAATGAAGCCAACAAAAGTGAGCGTGAGTACAGTCTGTAAAAGATGAGTCGTCACTAAACGATCGATTGTTTTGCCGACAGCAGTTTTGAGGAACGTGCACGTCGTTACTCGGAAACTAGATCGATGCGCATACGCATACTGGATACAAATGGGACAGAACTCGCGGGAACATTATAATATTAGGCGTAGGTAATGTTGACTCTACCGGCCGACTCAGTGAGGGTTGGGACCGGAATAATAATTTAAAAAATGTATTGCCGGTACTGCGTACCGAGAGTAGAAGGCTCTAATAAACTGATCAGGTTTTTAACAATAAAGTGGGGGGTGGGAAGAAGAATTTTTTTTTTTTTTTTTACTTTTTCAAAAGCAAGTTGATTCATGATTACTGGGTTTGCACAGGTCTATGTAATGTCGGGAAACTGTTTTTGTTTATAAATATCTGTGTTGTACGTGTTAGTACAGTGTGTCAGTTCCATTTATGTTTTTGTTGTTGTTTTTTAACACTTTTTCTCACAGGTTTCTTTCTGTCTTCCCCCCCCCCCCCCAACTCGGCTCCGAGCGTGCATTGAGCACGTGTCTTGTCAAGACAAGGGACTGATGTATAGTTGTCTTGACTCCCACTCTGTAAAGGTGTTTAGTGTCGCATGGTGTGCAAATCGTCGTGGATGATCCATAGAATAAGAGAGAGAGAGAGAGAGAGAGAGAGAGAGAGAGAGAGAGAGAGAGAGAGAGAGAGAGAGAGAGAGAGAGAGAGAGAGAGAGAGAGAGAGAGAGAGAGAGAGAGAGAGAGAGAGAGAGAGAGTGTATCAAATTTGTACGTGTGCCTGTGTGTTATCAACTGTCAAGAAGAGTCGCTGGCTGCCCGAGGTTCTGGACAAAGTTCAGCGGTAGTAGCGGGTCCGGTTTCTCGCCATTGTTTACACCCTGGCTGCCATCTGCGCAGACCACGTCAGTTCTCTAGTTCAGCCACTACTGATACGGGTGAAAATTCACCCACTACGTACAGGGTTCTTCTTTGAAAACATGGGTGAATTTTCACCCAGGACGTATGGTCAAATGAAATGTGTACGTTTTTTGTATTTCACTAACGTACACAATCTTCAGCTAGCACAAGGGGGGGAAAAAGTAGTTGACAATGTCATGAAATTTCCGTTTCGTAATTTAAATACTGAGTTATGAATTTTCAAATGAATTTATGGGTGAATTTTCACCCACTGCGTACGGTGATGATGATGATGATGAGTTGATGCTTAATGTCCTCAGATGTCATTTGACATATTAGGGACAAGTTGTGACCAATGCCGAAGCACGGTTCAATAAAATGCACATACGTAAGGTGTATGCGTGTTTAGCTGTAACCTGCCACCTGCACTTTTTGGCAGAATGACCGGGATTTTTTACGTGCTACTGTGGTAACACGGGGGTGGAACGGATACCGAAATAAGAGTCAGCACAGAAAGTCGACCCTGGAGAAGAAAATTCTCCCGCCGTTCCAGCAGGGATTCGAACCCGCGACCTTTCAATCACGAGTCCGGTGCTCTAACCACTGAGCTATTCCCGCCCCCTGCGTACGGTGAAGGTGACGAGAGTCCCTTATGACGAAGGCGATGCCTCCCCCCCCCCCCCCCCCCCCCCCAAAGCGGGGGCAGGAGAGGACCGAGTACCCAGGTGGAGCCAGGTCGGTGATCTTGGCCTCGTCACCGGCAGGGCGCAGCCAGGTCTCCGTCAGCAGCGTGATGTCGATGTTGTCATCATCAATAAAGGTGGATATGTCGGACCTCCTCCCGGACGTGCCGAGGGATCTTGCGTTGAAGAGGCAGACAAGGAGCGTGTTTTCGGCTGAGGAAGAACCGAGGGGAATGTGAAGCAGCTGTCTGTGAGGGGGACGCAGCGGACCGCTGAGCGAGGATGCTGTGAGGTCGTAACGGTCACTGGGTGATCTTATATGAAATGTGCAATATTTGTGTGTGTGTGTGAACATATAACATTGTAAATTTAAAAAGCAATTAATATTTGTGTGCAAACGTAAAACAGCACTGTGTTAATTACGAGATGGTTTAATATGTACCTTTTTATATTACATGTGTTTACAACAGTTGCTGAGTTTAAAAAGAATGCAATGTTTGTGTACTGTGTCTCGATACATGTTTAGCCACAAAATGAATTTTACTGATAATAAACTTAAAATATTGAATTGTGGTGGACATGTACCTTTGTGTGTGTGTGTACATGAGAGAGAGAGAGAGAGAGAGAGAGAGAGAGAGAGAGAGAGAGAGAGAGAGAGAGAGAGAGAGAGAGAGAGAGAGAGAGAGTTGTAACAAATTTGTAAAGAAATAAAACAAACATACAACTAGTTTTCCCCTTTATTGAAGTTGAGAGGAAATTTAAAAAAAAAGCAAAAAAAATTAGTCCTGCATAAAGCACAACTTATCTCTCCAAAGAGAGGGAGGGTTGTAGTGACATGTCTATTTAGACCGTGCTGAATGTGATAAAGACACTTTGGACATCAGTGCATGCAGTTATAGTGGCTTTTCCCCTGAGTAGAACTCCAGATTTTATAGAAATTAAAACAGAATTTGCTGTATTTGGTGGCGTCCTTAGTGCAACTGATCCTAGACAATTCAATTTTGTTACGAAAAGAAAAGAGGCAAGTCTTCTTTTCTTCCATTTATCAGAGTTAAAACCTAAGTCAAAACAAACTTCATAACAGTACCTTAAAAAAAAAAATTCAAGCTGCATTCATTTCTGCAAGTAATGTCTGGTGTCATCTTAGCCAACCCCCCTCCCAATTGTTGTGTCTACTGTTCCTTTTAAAAGTTATTCCTGAGAGGCATTTATCATTTTTCATGATCTCTCACTCTGACCATACCAAATCTTTCAACCTAAAACATCTGTCACTTCAAAACTCAGTTCTAGCACACTGCCCACTCAGTTATATCTTACACATTCTTAAGACATGATTCCACTACTTGAGAGCTGCAGTTCTGCAACTCATGTACCATGAATAAAAATGCACAATCTGGGATCGTATTCACACAGAAGCACAAAATCTGGCTTCAACATAAAAAAAGGTATAACCACATTCATATCTATATGCAAGCATGAAAACTGCTTTCATGCAAAGTACTTTTACAAACAAGCATGAAAACCTGTTGGTCATATACAACTGCTGTCTTCATGCCAATGAATCATATTCATATACCTGAGCATGAAAAGCGTCTTCATGCAAGTTAGCCACACCCATATCCAACCATGAAAACTGTCTTCATGTCAGTGAGCCACACTTGTCTACAACCATGAACGCTGTCTTCACGCCAGCAAGTCATTCAGAAACAAGCCTGGATACTGTTTTCATGACAGTGTGTCATTCATGGAAAAGCATTCATGACAAGCAAGTCATTCACAAACACTGGGACCTTGTTTTCATGCCAGCAAATCATTCGTAAACCTACATTAAAACTGTCTTATGACAATCATTCATAAACCCACATTAAAACTGTCTTATGCCAGTGAAGTATGTTGTTGTATACAAGCATGAAAACTGCAGTCTTGTGACCACGTCTCTCTAATCGGCCCCTTTCGATTTCCTCTTCTTCTTCTTGTCCTTCTTGGCTGGTGTGAGCTCTTCAGTGGTGCTGTCGCCATTCACCTCCTCCACCTGCTTCGACTTCTTTTTCTTCTTCTTGGGCTCCTCCCCTCCGTTGACGCTCTCCTGGGTGTCGTTCAGAGTGGAGTCACCTTGGGACTCCTCCTCCCTCTTCCTCTTTTTGTCCTTCTTTTTCTTTTTGGGCGTCTCCTCTTCCACCTCCATGGTGGTCTCAGCCTGGGAGGTGTCCTCACCATTCTCCTCCGCTTGGCGCTTCTTGTCCTTCTTCCTCTTCTTCTTCTCCTTCTTGGCGATCTTGGCCTGCACCTCTGATGCCTGCAATTAGATTTTCTCGTCAGCATGTTGTACTTTGATGCTTTTCACAAGTTTGAGTGTCCCAGAGAATTTTGTAAGAAGCCTGGTGTGGCTGGGCTGAGCTGCATACAAAGCCTACAAAGTAGCTTCTAAGGTACGTAGCATTTTATAAACTCTCCTAGGGTGGCAATGTCCACAGTGTGTAGACATGAAGCACTAGCAACGAGATCTCAATGATTACTGCCAGAACCTTGATTCAAACCCTCAACCTCTCCATCATACGTCTTGTGTCTCAGCCACATCGCACATTTCTGAGCCGGTATATACGAATGGTACAGGTGCCGGTCTTGAAGTAAAAAGACTGGGTAGCAGGACTTGTTCCTGCTGGCTTTCCTCTGGGAAAGTGTGACCCATCTAACCCTTGGGCATTTTCTTCACACACACTTAGCCTCTTTACACTTCTTTTCATACCCCTCCCCACCTTGCCCCCCAAAACACCCACTTTACAGCCCCCCTATCCTAATAATTCCACAACCATCCTGGACCAGCAGTTTGGCACTGGTGGTTCAAGATAATTTGCAAGACTGTCCATTCCCTGTCAGTTACTAGGCATATGGCACAACTACAGTACCCTGTCAGTTACTAGGCATATGGCACAACTACAGTACCCTGTCAGTTACTAGGCATATGGCACAACTACAATACCCTGTCAGTTACTAGGCATATGGCACAACTACAGTACCCTGTCAGTTACTAGGCATATGGCACAACTACAGTACCCTGTCAGTTACTAGGCATATGGCACAACTACAGTACCCTGTCAGTTACTAGGCATATGGCACAACTACAGTACCCTGTCAGTTACTAGGCATATGGCACAACTACAGTACCATGCAGGACATGATTCATCAATACAGACAACTCGAAATCTGATCCCTTTCTGAGTACACACCGCAGTGACAGCCTGCCGCATGATGTCAATGTTCTTGGCTGGGGCTTCACCGGTTTCATAAAACTTCAGCCTGTCTTCTACCTGCTGCCGGAGGTGGTCACCAAACACCTGGGTTGGAATGTCTGAGGACAGAAGAAAAAAACGTGTGGAAACGTGGCTGCTCACCTTAAGCACTGGGAGGCATATCTGCTCACACACGCAACCACACAAATAAAACAACATCACAAAGTCACTAAAGCAATGATGCTGTCTGTGAATATCTGAAAGTGTCTGGTTCAGTCACTGCCATCTTTGAAATGCAGTCAGAAACAGCAATAACCTTCAAAAAAGAACAGAAACACTGTGTGAATATGAATAGTCAATACCCAACTGATGCAAGATTTAATTATTTTTTTGATACACTTGTTCAGACAGCAAGCTGATATATCACTGTGGTTTTGCGGTGGCAACATCTGATTGTTAGTGAAATAAAACTGGTGATGCAAGAAAGGCATTTGTGAACTGGGTTCAACCTTCTGTTAATTAATCACTCAATGGCAACATGATACACAATAAGCTGGGATCATACCTGCAAAGCAGTCAATTCTGGATGCAATGGAGCACTTGTTGGCAAGGTAACGGGAGATGCGACCTTTGTTCTTGGCCCCAGCACGACCAATGAATGTAGAGTGGAATATCAGACCATATTTTGGTGTGTTGCCTTTTGTCTTCAGGGCTCTATATAAAGCACAGAAAAATGCACATGGAAGTAATGACAACCCAATAAAAAAATAAAATAAAAAATGAACAAGTAGCCCCAAATGAGACATGAGAGAGATTCTTCAATACTTCTTAAAGCCAGAGAAAGTACACTTCTCACTCAGTTCACTAGGTAACCTCACAGTACAACAGCTGCTGGCTATACTGTGCGACCTCCCTTCAGCTGTGCTGGCCATTTAGCCTTTAGTTAACCACACCAACCTTCTGTCATCAGGGAAGGCTTTGCAAGTTGTTCCTACAAGGCTGAGGACAAGTCAAATCTTCAGGTTCTTTTCACTAAATCTGCCGAAACATGCGGCTTTACTTGTCATACCATTTACAAAGCACATGGTGACAGTTATTCAAGCCTGGAGACAAAAGTTCAAAATCTCCGTCAGTAACCTGACAGATGTGGAGAAAAAACAGCCACAGCCAAGGAAGACTACATACCTGAAGAGGGCTTTCTCAGCACCCAAGATCTGTACAGTGGAGGCAGGGTACTTGGCTAGGTTGGTCAGACTGCCTGCATGGGCAATCAAGCGTGCAGCCACCTGCAAGACATCGATTGACACCACACTACGTTAAAAAAAAAAATCATATGAAAGGTGTCATACTTTTATATCGTAAATAGATCTTGATGCAGCCATGCAATCCCGACTGAAATCTGAAAATAAAAAGAGGCAGCATTACTGCCCCATTATTCAGAGCTCAGAAGCTGTGTGAAAGTCAAGGTGGACATCCTGGGTTCCCCATCCCTAATGCTGCAGAAGCACTGACGTTAATGTTGTGGATGTAAAGACGACGCAGAAGCCTGATGTTAATGTTGTGGATGTAAAGACGACGCAGAAGCCTGATGTTAATGTTGTGGATGTAAAGATGACGCAGAAGCCTGATGTTAATGTTGTGGATGTAAAGACGACGCAGAAGCCTGATGTTAATGTTGTGGATGTAAAGACGACGCAGAAGCCTGATGTTAATGTTGTGGATGTAAAGACGACGCAGAAGCCTGATGTTAATGTTGTGGATGTAAAGACGACGCAGAAGCCTGATGTTAATGTTGTGGATGTAAAGACGACGCAGAAGCCTGATGTTAATGTTGTGGATGTAAAGACGACGCAGAAGCCTGATGTTAATGTTGTGGATGTAAAGCAGACGCAGAAGCCCGATGTTAATGTCGTGGATGTAAAGAAGACGCAGAAGCCTGATGTTAATGTCAATCATTTTGTTGGAGATGCTCAGATGGTGCAATGTTTGTAACACCCATACCCCTGCTCCATCCTCCTGGCACTTTGGTCCCCACCAGTACTGCCTAGCAGACAGCCAAACTCCAAGCACTGGTTTACAACATCCTTCCTTCAACCACTGCTGTATTTAGTTACGCCACAGGTCCCTGAAAACTGTCAGCTAACGAGCCGTTTTTTTGTTGGTGCTCAAACAGTAGTAAGTTTGTTACAAACAACTCAGATTATATCAGACGTTTACTTTATAACTGACCATGTTGCTTACGCCAGCTCAAATAAAACCAAAATTGTTTGAATCGAGATGGCCCCTTTTTATTTTACCTGGGGTGGATGCATCTCATGTTTAAGTGTGTGCTAGGGCACTTCGTTGCTTCCACAGTCTTATCAGTACCGAAACCTTTCAGAGGGCGCTGACCGCGTTGGTGGACAGCTGTGCAGAGATAAAGAGTGCCCCTTCAGTGGTGTAACCAAATCTGGCAGAGTTTGAGGGAAGGTGTCGGAAAGTGATGCTCAAAGTGTGGCAGACAGCTTATCATTAAACAAGTGCAACAGACTGACCATGTGGACTACAGCCTGTTTCACCAACATATGCTGCAAAAGTTATGACAACACCATCACAATATATTGTAATTTGCCCCCATATCCTACAAACACTTTGTCCTCTCTTCAGAGCTGTCTTTCTTATGATTCAGTGTACCCAGCAAACAAGACATACCCACGATAAAGGAAAGCACTTACCTGTTCTCCGATGAGAGCAGCTAGGTTTGGCGCCACAGCATGCATTCTGGCAATCAAGTATTGTGCCAGCTTTTGGCGGTACTCTGCAAGGGCAATCACTCGCGAGGCAAAAGTCTCAATGTTGATAAGATCCAGGGGTGAGATGTCCATGCCTGCAATGTACACATTTGCATGTGAGTGATGCTTGTCAAAAGCTGGACATGAGAAAAAAATGTGTGTTACTGTTAACATGACTATAGTATTAGTGTGTTCACCTGCATGGTGCATGGTTGTAAGTGTGTGTAGCCTGTGCAGGTGCAAATAATGTGTGCATGCACCTGTGTAAGATTGTGGTGTAGGTAATAAACTTCTGCCAAATGTTTTACTTCTTCCTCTTGTGCTGGAGCACATGTAGTCACATACGAAAGACCTCTGCCACTGTACAAGGTGAGGAAGAAGAAAAATGCCATTCATTTATAAATCTACACCAGTTTCAAAACAAGTCACTTTTAATGATGCCTACAAGATAACAACACAAAAACCTCTGCCTAACACCCAAATCAAAAAGCACTAAGACTAAGCCACAAATATCAACAACAAAAAACCTGGGTTGATCTGTAACATTCCAGGAATATTAACAAATATTTCTGGGTTTAGTTGCTGACATGACCTTCCAGGGTTTACTTGCTGGCAATGCCACCCTAAAAAAAAGGGGAAAAAAAGGTGTGCAACACTGTAAGCCTCTTTATATAAAATATTAGGTGCTGACACTAAATTACAGTAAAAGCTTATGCTTACGCAGTGTAATTCCCGTAAGAAGAGTGACTGGGAGTACCCAAATTACCTCTGAAGAACAGGAACTTGTCTTAAAAGAACCAATAAGGTGAATAACACAAAACTGAATCAGTAAATAACAAAGCTGAATCAGTAAGTGTGATGGAACATTTGACACACTTTGTTTTGAGTACAGTTTCATCATGAATGCTTGACTTTGCAGCACGTACCCATTGACGACCTGGCTGAATCAATGATCGCCTGAACTTTAGCACTGTCCATAACAATCTCCTCTAATGCTTCTGTTATCTCTGGGGTCATCTGTTTGCGGTCCTTGATTAGTCGCACCGACTTGGCATACATGTAGTTGTCAGGAACAATCTTCACCAGTTCTGGGAAATGGTAGGAGTACCACTCTCTGAAACAGCAGATGCATGCAGGAATCAAAGACCATGATATAACTGTTCAGATCCTGCGATGACCGCAACCAGTACATGCAGCGCATTACAAATCATCTTAAAGGTGCCAATCTTCAAGCTGTCAAACTGGGCGCTTAACCAAATACTTCTGTCAGTAAACCAACTACAGAAAATATTTACTGAAACAATCCATATAATTTCAGTTCACAGATGAGCAGAGACCACTGCACTGTGCATTTCACCAAATAATTAACATTCATTTAAAAAGTAACAAAGACCCTCCACGCCCCAATGTATATTTAAACACTAAGGAAAAAAGCAACCACAAAAAAGCTGCAATAAGAAATAATTTCAGGCTGTTTGCCTCAGGGGGAATAGCGTTCCACACTCTCATGGCTGTATCACATAAAACAACCAAAGACGATGAAGACAAAATAAACCAGCTGGTAAAACAGACAAAGTCACCATATTCAACTGTGCACATGAAACTGCATGAAAATGTCCCACTACTTTTCTCGAGCCGAGTGTTTTCGCACTAAAATTCAGGAAAGCAATCTCATGGCCACTAGGGTCAACTTGTTTGCACTTGATGTTTAAAAACCCAGTCAAATCCAAAGGCTATGTCACAATCATGGCAAAACAAACCCCTCAAAATCTCAAAAGGTCTGATTCACCATCTGTTGTAGTTATTATTTAATGGAGGTCCATAGAAAATGATAGTAGTAGTAGGTACCGGCAGCCAAAATTTAATTTATTTTCAAAAGATTTGTAACTTACCTTTTTACAAACTACAGGAAAACATAAGAATACTACCACCAAAAAAAAGTATATTCCTTTGGTACCTTTTGAGATATGGCTGTTCAAGTATGCGACGTCATGTCAAACCTCCGAGATTTAACATTCCTCCAAGTTTGCTGGTACACAGATCACCATCCTCTCATGTCTTCAACAAGACTTGATGCTAATTCACATCTAGATCACTCTGACACACAATAAGAACAACAACAACAGCACTCAGATCCAAAGTCTGTATTCTATAGAGACTCTAAAATGACAAAATCAGCTATTTCTGTCTGTTGCAATTACATAATGAGCCACTTTCAAGGTACTGTCAAACAGCAATCTAGACACATAAAGTACTGAAAATCAGGTTTCATAACTCTATAGAGCCAGGTGAACAGGCTGATTTTTTTCTGCTGGGTTCAGTGTTCAACTTTAGCAGCAATGTTACATCAAATATGACAAAAACCTTAAAATGGACAATGGAAAAAGGGGGCGGGGCATAGCAAAATAGTGTCAAATTTAAAATGGTTATAACTTCAGAACTACTTGATGGATTTCTTTTACATTTTGCATGCTGTTTCTTTACTTAAATGACTTCTTAAATATCTGTGTAGTTAACACCAAAGATTATATCCAACTTTATGAATAAACAGGATGGTTTATTATGATCAAGAACTGTGACACAGGCAGCCTGCACCTTGGTAAAAACTTAAGCAGCAGTAATGCAAACTCTTAAACAGCTAGTGGTTGTATAGACACAGAAAAAAGACTGAGCACAAAAAAGACTGATATTGTAAGATGAGGAAACTAGAGGAGTCACTGGTACTTTTGAAGCTGATGCAGACATGGTGAAATCAGGAGTGCCCAAAAGAAAACAATTCATATTCGTCTGTCCATTTTGTTTATGGATGCTCTTGCTGAGGGACTTGTACATTGTTAACATCCTGTTCAGCTTGGAAGTCAGCTGTTGGTCTGACAGTGTCTTTACAGTGACTCCAAGAAATTCAAGTATTGTTCGACATCTGGACAGTGGCAGATTCTCTTTCTTGAGGAAAAGCATAACATCAATTATCATGCCATGGGTCAGTTCAGAAGGGGGTGTCAACTTCTGCAGCTGATCTGGATTCAGAAGATGGTGCCTGAAAATCTGGTTCTTTGTCAAATGAGGTCCAACGTTTCTGCCAGATATGCAAATTCCAACATTAACAGAAAGGAAGGCATCAAAATCTTCATCTGTACCATCATTCTTGCATTTTCTTCCTTCCTTCACGACAGCTTCTATTTCACTCTTCAAGCTAATGCCTTGCAGAGGGTCGTCTTCAGTGATCTTCAAATACAATGAAAACAAGTCATCCCAAGACTTGCTTGCTTGAAGTCGGAGAAATTCCAGCTGCAGCAGAAGCTTGTTGGTCAGTGGTACAGGAAGAAGTTTTGGTGGTCGTCCCCGCCCAGTGGGAGTCATGAAGACCGTTTCCATACGACACAAGTTCTCATCATCTGAAAACATAATAAAATCAACTGACCATGAACATATGTGAGCCTGAGAAAGAATGGATTAGGTACAGAGCTATATTCATAATACTGTTAGAAGAGTCACACCTCCTACCCCCCCCCCCCCCCACCCCAATAATCACTAATGCAATTCAAAATACTGCACCCCTTCTGAGATTGTGTAGCTGAAAAGACAAATCAGCTTAGAGAAGAAGAAAAAGGGTAAAACTAAAAATAGCAAATGGGTGCAAAACCTTTGGAGTCTGAGCAAGTTATTATTCATATTATTACAGTATTACTATTAGTTAACTATCAGTATCACAACTGATTTAAAAAAAAAAAAAATCTCTTCTCTCCCTCTCTTGCTTAACATAGACATAGTGTGTGTGTTTATGTGTGTGTGTGTGTGTGTGTGTGTGTGTGTGTGTGTGTGTGTGTGTGTGTGTGTGTGTGTGTGTGTGTGTACTTCTACTACTAGTAGTAGTACTAACTACTATTAATAGTACTGTAGTAGAACTTTAGCGCTGCTGTCAAATTTGGAGCAGAAATTTTACTGGACAAAGAGAGTGAGTTTATTTTTTATTTGTTTACATTTTATTTTACAGTCGCAGTTTTGCTGCATGTTTGTTACAGTGTTCCCCAACCCCACAACGATGTATTCAATTAATACAAAACACATACAAAACACGTAAAAGCAACAGAAGCTGCTTTTATACAGCAAGGAATTTCGATCAACAAGAACACGGTGAACTGATTTCGATTGCAGAAACGCACTTCCGGTTTGATCAGTCTTACAACCACGGTCGGAGTTTTCCGTAATCCTTGAAAAGAACACCAGTAAACACAAAAATAATGGGAAAGAATTATAAATAAAACCCTCCTCGTTTATTCTACAACCTTATTTCGATCAGCGGAAGCTAGGAAAAAAATAAAAAGCGAACCGACTATGGAAGCGTGTGATCGAGCGTTTCAAAAAAAATCACCGGTTTTTACATGCGTGCTAAACTGCCCATATTACAACTATTCTGCGCACAAATGTAAACTAAACCGTCACTGTACAGTTTTAAAGTATTATTATAATAAAATAAAACATAACTTACCAAGTTTGTCTTTTAAATTGATGACAAAGGATCGCAGACCATCAGCGTTGTCGCCTGGAAAAATCATAGCTGCCGCCATCTTCGGGAGATGTTGCGCATAATGAGGCCAGGGTACAGTAGTCGCTTTTGATTGGCTCGCGCTTCGGGCGTATGAATCTGATCCCATTGTTTCGTATACGGTTGAAATCAGCAAGAAATAAGCTTTTCAGCGCTATGTCAAAAGTATATCATAAAGTTCCAGCAGTAAAAGATATTTGGCTTCAAAGTTGACCGATATTTTTGATCGGATTTTTAAACCTGAAACCATAAAATTTAAAATAATAAAACTTATACGGGACCAACTCGGTATCTAACCTTTCGACCTCTTCTACTTTGAATATTCGGAATGACTTTTTATACACGGGAAAACGAACCGAAAGCGTACCCTCCCTTTAGAAACGGGCCGAAGTCGACGATGCAAAGTACGACGTGCTGCGGGTTTCGCGTGTGCGGGTACACATTCGTCTTAACTACTACAATCGGTCACACACATTTCACTCAAAAATAACAAAACAGAACAGTAGATTATAGTTTGGTCTTTATTTTCATATTTATTGCCGGAGGAAATACGCACATTTGAACGGTGATACTGTCAGTTGAAAACATGCTATTTTTTAGTCGGCCATCGCTTTCCCGCAGGCTTAAGTAATGGCTGCCGGTACCTAGTAGTAGTAGTAGTAATTGGATTTTAATGTCCTGTCAACCACACTGGGTCACCTCCGGACAGTCAAACTCAGGTCATAAGCAAATACACATTTCTGAACTCTTGTCACATATATTATATCAACCCTCTGTCAAGTCAATCTACAAAACCAATCACTTCGCAAACATAAAACATACGTACACAAACATCAGATACAAATTTTTGAAGTTAGTCCCTTCAATATTACCCCTGTTAAAAGAGCACATAAGGCTAGGACATGCTGGTATTGTCAACCATTCTGTCTTTATCGATACCAGGTTAAAGCAAAAAAAGGAATGGACAGACACAATATAAAATTTAAAATGTCATATAAATGCATGATGGCAAATACCAGTGCCATATGGCAGGAAAGCTGCACATACCACCTACCAACTATCATCTCCTAGCTGCTACAAAAAGGCCTAACCCTTAACGAAAAATATTTGACTTTTCTGGAAAAAAGTCAGGAGAATGGCCCATTAGCAGAAAAATGACAAGACAGAAAGAGCAAGAGGACTAGGCAGAAAAAACAAGAGAGGAGATAGGAAAGGGGAATTAAATGACAGCCCTGAGATTCCAGACAGGAGGGAGACATCAGACATCAAAAATGATGAATGAACTGGAACATTAAAAACTGGGTAAGAAAAAAACAAAGTCTGGCGACTGAACAAAACACTGTTAAAGTGTAGAGAGTGAGAACAGCTCTCAGGCCTCAAGACCACTAACACTGACAGACCTTATACGCATGGAGAAGGTGTTGATGTCTTTGTCTAGCTGGTCCAGCAGGGCAATACTCTGGATAATCATGTTGTCCACACGATGAACGTTGAACTTGACCTTGGCACGTGAGTAGCTGTGACCAAGACCCAGCTGTGCCTTGGAAGCTGTGGTTGTGGTCAGTCGCCCATCCTTGACCAGGTTGGGGAAGTGAAGCCTGATCCCTGCCAAAGAATACACAAATGTTCACTCTCTCCCTACTTTTCAACTGTTCTGTTGGTACTGGCTGACACCGTTTCTTGTGTGGGCCTGTGGAATAAAATAGTCACCCTGCTCACAGAGTCAGAGTGAAATCACAAGCAATTTAATTAAGCAGTGAGGATCACAATTCAACTGCATTTATAAACCAAGCTGAATAAACATGTTTCAAACAATTTCTGCAGGCAGTTAGTTTTGAACTTATCAGTTGACACTTAAATTTGGTAAGGCTTTATACAACTTCCATTCCCCACCCCCTTGCAAAATCCAACAAGACCTTCACTTTGGGGCTGACAGCAAAGGCCCATATTGCAGTTTACACAGACATAGACACAGCAAAGGCCCATATTGCAGTTTACACAGACATAGACACAGCAAAGGCCCATATTGCAGTTTACACAGGCATAGACACAGCAAAGGCCCATATTGCAGTTTACACAGACATAGACACAGTAAAGGCCCATATTGCAGTTTACACAGACATAGACACAGTAAAGGCCCATATTGCAGTTTACACAGACATAGACACAGTAAAGGCCCATATTGCAGTTTACACAGACAGACACAGTAAAGGCCCATATTGCAGTTTACACAGACATAGACACAGCAAAGGCCCATATTGCAGTTTACACAGACATAGACACAGCAAAGGCCCATATTGCAGTTTACACAGACATAGACACAGTAAAGGCCCATACTGCAGTTTATACAGACATTATAGAACCAGTTCCCCGTATTAATACTTATTACTGAGCACAGAAAGGCCTATAGTTATACTGTTATGGTTGCACTGACCTCTGAGGAGCTCTGGTACTGCCCCAGTGTGCACACATTGTATCTGCAGCTCTTCAGTGATGGCAGCCCCAATCCTGGGATCACTCACTCCCAGCAACACTTTCAGCTTCTTGGAGCTTTTGGGAACATTAGTCTCCAGGAACACCTTGAGGTCCTCATGCAGAACCCCTTCATGGGACAGATGTTGAGATGTCAAAGTACTGCCATTTCGCAATTATAATGCAGTTATATAGTAATTCAATTACACATGATAATAAACAGCCAAAGTATCTATGATTCGAAGCTAGTGTCCTAGTCATTCTCAAACTAGTCAAAGTCTAAGTCAGCAAGAAAATCAATTTCACAGAAGTGAGAAGTCAAAACTGACCAGCTTTCAAGAAAACAGCCACAACAGCATAGCCAACATGTGAAAGTGTATAATACTAACACAGTAACAGTAATACACTATGAGTCTATGGTATCACTATCAGTTCTTAGTAATCTTACAAGTTACATTCAAGTTCCAGCAATCTGGCACACAATGAACAATCAGCAGTCATGCATGTCAACAAAAGAACCACCTTTGAAGAGGCACACATTCACACAAATTCCAAAACAAGCTGCATATCCTAAGGCACTCTTCTTTTGAAGGACCATCCTCCTGGGACCAAAACCTCCCCTCCCCTGAGTGAAGGCAGTCCCTAACCAAGGCACCAGACTCCAAAATATCAGTGTTGATGGAAATTCAGATTTATTACGCATACACCAGTTACACTTACAGTGCTACTGCTAGTGTTACCAAAAACTGTCGTAAAAAACTAAATACAGTTTTGGACACTGATTTCTTTCTTCTCAAGAATGACCCATCCCCCTCCTCAATTGTTTAATGGATGGCATTTCATCTACTGATGAAAAAATCTGATGTCTAAAAAGTGAAACTGAACTTCCCCCTTTCAAACTTTAGACTTAGCAAAGACGTAAGTTAGAGTTTAATTCAAAACTTAGTGCACGCATCTACTCTAGTCAGCAGATGATCAGCTAAAGCTGAAATGCAAACAAACAAAAATAGGAAGAAAAAAAGGAGGGGGAAAAAAAAAAAAAAAAAAAAAGGAAGAAAAACAACAATCATATTCATAACAGTTGTTGTTTTTTTAACACACAAAACAACTCTTTATAAGCTATTTGTTTTCAATACAGACCTTCAGATATGCTGTTCATGTTGTCCAAAGCATTGTGTCCACTTTTGAATGGAGCAAAGGCTATGGTCTTCACCAATGAGTTGAACTTTCCAAGGTCGAGAACACTCTGCTCCACACGGGGAGCCAGCAGGGCCATCTCATCAAATTCCTTGACTTGGAAAAGGCCATAGCCCACTGCATGTTCAAACAGTGCAAACAGGTTCTGTGCCTGCAAATAAAACGCAAAAGAAAAAATATACTGGCAGGCAATTACTAGAATTAGTATCAGTAAGTTACTATCACTCCTAGTCTGACACAGTGACACTGACAGTGACACTCAGCATTTGTACTAATTGTATTTGTACTTGTAGTGTACCTGAAACTTTGATAGGCACTGAGGAGTCTGCACACACAGTGACACAAGAACAGAAAAAGTCTGTCACTCTGCTGTAACCAGGGGTCAACCCCCCACTAGCTGCTTCCATTCACATGATTCAGTTATTTACAGTTACACCTTTACAGTAAGTTACACTGTTACTTGTTATGTTAGTAATCTTCACTGAGTGATGTTAGTGTTACAACTTACAGTAACAGTACTAACACTATAATAATACTATTAAGACTATGATAGTAATAATAGTCTAATACTGTAATACTAATACATTACAATAGTATTAGTAATACACATTATAAAATATTTTCCTAGTTAGGCTATAGTATTATTAGTAGTACTAGTAACTATTAGTATTATTCTATTAGTATTACTATTACTCATGCACTGTATTAGCACTGTAGCACTAACAGTAACAGTACTGACATAATTCATTGGCTGACAAGTTTAAAGTACTTAAGCAGACATTTTTGTATCTCTGTTAGTGTTACACACAAGTGTTAGTGTTACTGTTTTAGTAGTAGTAGTGTTTAACTTTAAATTAAGTGTAGAAGACCTTCTTTAGTTCTAATCTTATTGAATACATTACATTTTATAAATTTACATTTTACAATCTTATTCTCAGTCATTCTTACTGATCTTACAATCAGTGAATTATGGAGCCTTAGGCTCCATGCAAATGAAACTTTGAATGGCAAAATACTTTAGATGGGCACCAACTGTGTGTGGCATTACTGACAACCATTGAATATATTAGTTTTATTACTTTTGTTGTTGTTGATTTGAAAAACAGAAGAACTGAAATTAGTGAAAATTTCCCTCGTGCTGCCTTGATCAAGTCCAAGTTCCAGCTCACGTTACAGAGATTACACACACTGTACACAGTCGAGGTGTAACTTTTACAAAAGTTACAGTCTACTGTAGTAGTCTAGTAGTAGTACCATAAGCACGCTGGGCCAGCAAGCCAGAGGCCCCTTGTCTAACGTTTACAACTGAATCACAGTTACACTCAGTTAACATTTTATGCAAGCGTGCAAAGTCTGCAGCACAAGTATTTAAACAATAACAGAACTGGAACTTGTGCCGAGTTATGGAAGCAATAACTTGATTTTTTTTACGATGTCTCGGCCTCCTTTTAGATCGTTTCACTTTTGTTAGTCATTATTGTAATCAACGAATCTGAATATTTATAAAATGTAACAACACAAGTATGCGTAGGCCTTGCATCAATGCATACTGACAGTAAACAAATGTCAGAGCAAGCGCTAAGCACGACTGGTCAACATCTTTACGTGAAAAAATAAGAATATAGTGCGAAATCTCAATAGGCACAAACCATCGATTACGAGTTAGGTGAACGCTACAAACTAGCACTGTACTAATGACATCTTTGAAATAGCTTTTCTAATGATAATTTCTAAACATATCAACCACGTGTGCTCGGCATACCCACCATCTTGGAAATTTGTGCGTATTTCAGCCACCTACGACAGCCTCTGGTTGGCTCATATCCACATGACCGCCTTCTTTTAAGCCAATCAAACACGTTGTTTCATCGAGGAAAGCTGTGGAGTTCGATGCACTACGACGGCGATTATTGCACATCGTGGAGACAAATTGGTTTGTAAAACAACATTTCTCGTTTGTCTTTTTCATTTCCCTTTCTTTGTATTAATAGTTTAAAGTTTGACATAGATTGTGTGCAATTTACAACAAGAACAGTTGTCGGGATGCTTTGCAATTTAGTTCCCCAGTCAGGAATCGTGATACTGTACAGTGCACAGACTCGTTATAAGTAACCGGGCTGTTGTTGGTTGATAAGTAAAACAATCAGTGCAAGACTTTCTGTTGCATTTGGCTCAGTAGATAGGCTAATGTATTAAGATGGTCTCATGATGCAAACAAGAACCATGTGCTGTGAGAACAAAAGCTTATTTTTAGTGGAAAGGCGGTGACCCCTATAATGCCGAGTGACGGGGATAGTTCGTGGTGGCTAGAACTAGAACAGCCGTTTGTCATCAGTCGGGAGCGAACACCTTGATTATCACTGTCACTGTCATTGCCATTGGCACTGTATCTACGTCTGCTACTGGAAGAGAATAAAAGGAAGAAATGACAGAAGCCGTGAGAAAAGCTTCTACTCAGCCCATTGCAACAAGTCGCATCGACGAAAACTGATTCAGTGAAACGTTAACGGTTCAACCAACCCTGGCAGAACAGCCAGCTTTGCAGCCAGTTGGCGACTGACGAGTTGTACCATCTGAAAGCAGCGAGACCTGCAACGCCCGAAGGTTTCACAGAATACCTCTGCGCAGCTTAAGAACTTCAGTCAAGTCAGTTACGTGATCTATGGAAGTTCAGTCCGGCGTTGCCTCAGTGCGTAAACTCGAGGCGGCGGAATAGAGTGGATGTTGCAACGATAGCCTAGTCTGTGTGAGACTGCCGGTACTCTGTCAGTCGCCGTTGAGTTGATTGTCACAGCATGATAGGTTTTCCAGTCAACGCCTCAGAATCACTGAGTGGGCTGGGCGGCAGCAACGCAGATTGAGAGTGAGACTCAACTGACTGTGAAAAACAAAACAAAAACCTGAATTCTGGCGCCAGTCACGTTGATTCCAAGTGAACTGATAAACAGCCTGAACAGCCTTTGTTGTGCCTGGTCTGTAGTTTTACTCTCTCTCTCTCTCTCTGTAGTGTGTGTGTGTGTGTGTGTGTGTGTGTGTGTGTGTGTGTGTGTGTGTGTGTGTGTGTGGCTGAGTGTGTGTGTGTGTGTGTGTGTGTGTGTGTGTGTGTGTGTGTGTGTGTGTGTGTGTGTGTGTGTGTTGAATGGCTGGAACATGTGTGTGCTCACACACATACACATGTATGTCATGCACACACACACACACACACACACACACACACACACACACACACACACACACACACACACACACACCT
>OY757542.1:3196744-3211744 GCA_963584105.1 Alviniconcha strummeri
CGCAGCTGTCACTTCCGGGCCGATTTCTGAGTAGGTGTTGATTCACATTGTGTATAACAATGGAAGTTGCCAAACAAGACAAATGCCGAGCAGGACAAATGCCACCACTGTTGCAGTTGCAAAAATTACAAGGGAAGGGTGATGGAGGGTGGAAAAAAGTGTCTTTACATCATTTTTTGGCTGACCAAAAAAGTGCGAGTTTGTGGAAGAAAATGCGGTTTTGGGCATCAACAAGTTGTTGCTTGTTGCCAGATACATTCTAACTTCGGGCCTTCAAAAAGCCTTTTTTGAAACAAAGGGAATTTACCGCCTCTCTCTTATCTGTTTCTTATTTTGGAATGTACTTGATATAATATAATGTTTTTTTTATTTTTTATTAAATGATAGTTATTATTTTTATGACCATTTCCCACTTTTTGTGAGCAGCATCAAATAAGAACCATTTTAAGCTGTTAGTGTTACTGAAAATAAAAGCATAATGTGCTGTTCTGTTTCAGTTCGTCACCACTAGAGAAAGTAAGTACATGTGCATGCATGCAGTACCAGTATCAGACACTATTTGGATGTACATGTAATTCACTAATTGTTAAAGTTGTGCTTTTTGCTCTTTGGATAAACACTGTATGTTAATGGGATCAAACACACTACCAGTTTGACTCTAACTACATGTTTTCAGAACAAGATGATGACTTGTAAATATGTGAATCACAATCTGTATAATGAGTGAGATATGGTTGTCTATCATCACTATGTATGAAAAATATAGTGATAGCAAAATTTCCAGGCACTTCTTCATGTTGTCGGTGATTTATATATCATTATGATAGTGATGTGTTGAGTTTTGATCATACATTCATACCATGCTACTTTGGAGGCATTAGCCTAATTTGAGATGCATTGGCCTAGTTCCAGAGACAATGGCCTAATTTTAGAGATATTGGGCTGATTTGAAGATATTGGCCTAATTTCAAGGTCTATTGCAATGAACCTTACAAAAGGTGAAAACAAACCAAAAAAAGACCCCCACCCAAAAAACAAAAACAACAACAAAAAACACACACACACATGAAAAAAAAGAAGAAAAAGAAGAAGAAGAAGAAATAGTGGTTGTTGAAGAAAGAAAAAAAACAAGTAGAGGATCCAGTACAGTTGTGTATTGAATTTATGATTGCAAAATTGTATTGTCATAGACATTTTTGTAAGATTCATTTGTGTAATTTATGCTTGAGAAAACATGTATCCTACTGACCCTTATTGAGAGAGATAAATATAGCATTGCCCTTTCCCCATTTCAAATCGATATTTACATTTTCTGAGACTTTGTTTTCATATGAAATACAGTATCAAACTAATTGAATGTATGATGGAGCCTTTTGGAGCTCCACAGATTCACAATGTTTAAGTGATGATCACCTGGTTTCTCAATCACATGAAGTCAAAATGTGTGATTGAAAAACTGAGCATAGCATGTCATGTGATGTGATCGGATCAGTTGAATGTTAGCTTTTTGTTTATAATATTGTTTGTTAATTTTTACATTTTTCATTTGCAAGAAATCTTGTGATTTACAGCATTTGTTTCTTAGCGTATGTGATTTTTTAATTTTTTATCTTGTTTCCTTCAATTTCAGAGACTGGACAAGAAGTTTGTGCGAGTGACTGGCGAGGCTACGGTCAACAACGTTGAGTTGTTTCTTCGTAAAAAGCTTGTGCTCGCTGAAGATCATGTGGTAAACTATCTCTTCTTGGTCTGTGTGTGTGGGTGGCCAGGGTGTGGGGATTAGGTTGCTTGCTTTGTTGCGCTACACAGTGATTTGCTGGACTTAGAGAATCAGTATGCAAATTGTTGATGTTGTAGTGTTCCCCAGCTGGCCACTCTGGGAGTCAACAATTGTACGTTGACAAATGCAGTTTATACGGTGAAAGGACTGCATGTTTGGCTGGTTTTATTACACCCCTGTACCCTCTACGTGGAAAGCAACAACTGTCTTTGGAGGATTTATCTTGAGGATGAGGGTGGATGCTGTTATATAGGGAGCTTACCATGGCTGAAGAATGAATAACTATGCAGCACGTAACATTTGAATGTTGCCTTGGTGGGGATCTTATACTTAGGTGAATCACCTTGTCTGTCTGCCTCATGCCTGCCGGCCAGCGTCCCTTGTTTCTGATCATTGGGATTGGGCTGTTGCAGGTGAATCACCTTGTCTGTCTGCCTCATGCCTGCCGGCCAGCGTCCCTTGTTTCTGATCATTGGGATTGGGCTGTTGCAGGTGAATCACCTTGTCTGTCTGCCTCATGCCTGCCGGCCAGCGTCCCTTGTTTCTGATCATTGGGATTGGGCTGTTGCAGGTGAATCACCTTGTCTGTCTGCCTCATGCCTGCCGGCCAGCGTCCCTTGTTTCTGATCATTGGGATTGGGCTGTTGCAGGTGAATCACCTTGTCTGTCTGCCTCATGCCTGCCGGCCAGCGTCCCTTGTTTCTGATCATTGGGATTGGGCTGTTGCAGGTGAATCACCTTGTCTGTCTGCCTCATGCCTGCCGGCCAGCGTCCCTTGTTTCTGATCATTGGGATTGGGCTGTTGCAGGTGAATCACCTTGTCTGTCTGCCTCATGCCTGCCGGCCAGCGTCCCTTGTTTCTGATCATTGGGATTGGGCTGTTGCAGGTGAATCACCTTGTCTGTCTGCCTCATGCCTGCCGGCCAGCGTCCCTTGTTTCTGATCATTGGGATTGGGCTGTTGCAGGTGAATCACCTTGTCTGTCTGCCTCATGCCTGCCGGCCAGCGTCCCTTGTTTCTGATCATTGGGATTGGGCTGTTGCAGGTGGAACTGTACTGCTGCTGTGCTGAAGGCTGTGTTTCACTGGAACCTAGCCACACCCTTTCAACAGTCAAAGAACAGTACTTCAAACAGGAGGTAAGATTGAGTACCCGATTCACGTGCCTGGACGGCAGACTTGTAGTGACCAGAGCAGCATGCACAGCAGTGGTTCTAACGAGAGGTTGCCTGTCTGTGGCTACAGCGACCATGGCGCTTTTGACTTGCAGAACACCATACACATGTGCATGCACGAACGCACATGCACACATGCACACACACATGCACACACACACACAGACTTTGTGGCAGTGAAAGCACTTATAACATTCACACAAGGACCCAGTATAGCAAACCTTTGTCAGCAAAATTGATTTAAGTCTGAGAGAGAGATGGATGGCTGGAGAGAGAGAGAGAGAGAGAGAGAGAGAGAGAGAGAGAGAGAGAGAGAGAGAGAGAGAGAGAGAGAGAATATACTCATACTTGAGCCTCTGTCTGTCTGTGTGTCTGCCTTTCTTTCTTCCCCACCCCTCATCCCCCCTCTCTGTGTGAAACAGAAGCAGTGAGAACGACAGTTCTCCAAATCATTCACCTTTGTTCCTGTATCCTAGATATCTTTCATATCTGCTTTGCTGTGTCTTGCAGGACTTCTTGCATTTGGAGTACAAGGTCAGCCCCAAACAGTGGCTTGATTGATGGCATTAGTTTCAGTCAACCAAGGACAGACAGTTGGCTGTTGCAGTGAATGTAGGAAACTCACCACTCTTTGCCCGATGCTGTGATATGACTGTGAAATGGACCCGCCGACTCGGGGGAAGAGGCATTCTGTGACCACCACCACCACTACCCACAGTGGATACCAAGCCTTAACTGCTCACTCTGAGCCAGGATTGGGCAGCAGCTGCTTTGTTGTAGCTGGGGGGAAGAGGCACTCTGTGACCACCACCACCACTACCCACAGTGGATGCCAAGCCTTAACTGCTGCCCACCGTGTACCCTATGTCTAGTAAATGCCTTCCTCCTCGTCCGGTGGACTTCACTGCAATATTTCTCCATGACCCACCTCTTGCTGCTGGTTATACAACTTATAGTTATTGCAAGGAGATGGGATGTGGGCTGATGAGGCAAAGTGGTCTGGAACCAGGCTCAGGATCGACACATCGCTCACTCTGAGCCAGGATTGGGCAGCAGCCGCTTTGTTGTATCTGGCTTTGCTCAGGTGAAGCACTCCAAATTCCCAATAGGAACATGATTAAAATAAATGACGACAATTATAATGATGAATAAAATAAATGACTACAATTATAAGGATAAATTTAAAGAAATAAGAAATAGGCACTAACAATGAATAAATAAAAATTGAAAAATGTAAAAGGTTGACAGTATCACTACTAGCTTTGAGTTTCCCAGCCAGTGCATTTTGAAAACTCAGGAAAGAATACAGTTGGATGAATTGTATTTGTAGTTGTGTATTTGTGTATTCTTTTATTGGAGTTAAAGGAGACACCAAGCAAAAACCAAAAGGGGACACCAATCCAAGACAAGAGTTGGCCCCAAAACAGAAAATGTGCCAATGTTTCTATTTGCAGGTTTTGTTACGTTTGTATAGTTATTATATCAATGTTTATTACATGTTTGCTTCAAATTTGAGCTCCACAGGGCAGATCCATGTTGGTTCAGTCCTTACTAATGAAGAGCAGAAAGGAGGTTAGCTCATTATGTAATAACTAATATACACCTCTGCCACACAGTCCAGTCATGTTCATGACATCACAGACAGGAAACTGCCAGAGACAAAATGGCAGAGCTGGCCATGTTTTTGCAACTTTTAAATGTCAAATTTGAGCAAACTAGACCATAAATTGAACAGACTTCAGGAGTTTTTTTAATTCTATTTTTTAAATTTCATTTCTATATTGATAGAACCATGATAATTATTGGCTTGGAATAGGACCTGTTATAATTCTTGGCTTGGGATCCCCTTTAAGTGTCAGGGTGAACTCTGTACTTCAGAAGGACTGGATAATGTATTATTTCTTGTGATTTTAAGGGTGAAACAGTTTTGGTTAGCACTCTTTTCAGTTCATACTCATTCAAAACAACTGTATTTTTTTGAAGCTGTGTAGTTACAGTTGAAACTGATATGTGATTTTTTTATTATTTTTTTCCCCCCATTCTTTTCAGCTTTCAGATTTCTCATGCATTTACCAAAGAACATGTCAGAATAGAGCCGGTGTTTGGTTGAATTAATTTCTGTTTGCAGGTTTAGCACAAGATTTATTTGAAATGTGTATTAAAAAAAAAAATGTTTGTTTAAATTATAGTTAACAGGAAGTGAGTAACATTTGAGTTGCATCTATAAACAGCATGAACTTGATTGTCAGTGGCAGTTAAGTTTTGGGGACAACAAAAATAAAGCTGCTGCATCCAGATGGAATTCTGTTTTTAGTATTGTTCCTCTATCATTCTAGATAGAGATTATTATGAACACGTTCTAGATAGAGATTATTATGAGAATCTGGTCATATTTTGTGTGGCCTGAGGTACATGCATAATGCCTGGACTGGTTGCCTAAAGATAACATAGAACAGGCTGAATTCTGAGGGATTCAAATCTCAGCTGTTTAAGTCGGCATCATGGATGGAAAAGCATAAAAATGTGATACATTGTTTTGTACCATTCTTGATGTGATTTTGAGTGATAATAACAAGTTGTCTCTCCTGCTGTATTCCCCTATAGCCAGCCACATGGCCATGTGCATGCACTGTGTGTGTGTGTGTGTGTGTGTGTGTGTGTGTGTGTGTGTGTGTGTGTGTGTGTGTGTGTGTGCATGCACTGTGTGTGTGTGTGTGTGTGTGTGTGTGTGTGTGTGTGTGTGTGACCAGTGTGTGTGTGTGTGTGTGTGTGTGTGTGTGTGTGTGCATGCACTGTGTGTGTGTGTGTGTGTGTGTGCATGCACTGTGTGTGTGTGTGTGTGTGCATGCACTGTGTGTGTGTGTGTGTGTGTGTGACCAGTGTGTGTGTGTGTGTGTGACCAGTGTGTGTGTGTGTGTGTGTGCATGCACTGTGTGTGTGTGTGTGTGTGTGTGTGTGTGTGTGTGTGTGTGTGTGTGTGTGTGTGTGTGTGTGCTCGTGCATGTATGCATGCACACACACATACGTATCTGTGTGCATATATGTGTGGGTTTGCACTCATTCACGTATGTGTGCACACATGTACGTGCAAAGAAAATGTATTTACTGTTCTGAGTGTGAGCTGAACATAAGGTGTGTGGAAATGAAAATAAAAAGTAGGTACCAAATGGAATTGGATTATTTTCCCTTGATTTTTCTGCTATTGAGTGAGGTGACTCACAAGTTGGAGCAAGTTTTTATGTCATCCTCCTGTCTGGAATCTCAGGGCTGCCATTTGATTCCTCTGTACAATCTCCGTTCTCATCTTTGTGCCTAGTTCTCTTGCTCTTTCTGTCTTGTCATTTTGCTTGTATGGCTCTTGCTGAGCATCTAGGAGATAATGGTAGTTGGTATGTGCAGCTTGCTGCTGTATGGCTCTGATATTTGCCTTTGTGCATTTATGTACTGTTTTAAATCGGAATGTTGCAGTCCATTCTTCTTTTGTACTTTTCTTTAATCTGGTGCTGATAGACAGAGCAGTCAACGATACTAGCATGTCCTGGCCTAGCCTTATATGCTTGGTTTTTTTATTGGTGAAATATTATTTCTTTTAAGAAGGGCCACATTGAAGGGACCAACTCTTCAAAAAATTGTGTTTGATGTTTGTGTATATGTGTTTTGTTTGAGATTTGTTTAGGGATTGATTTTGTGTATTTGACTGTCAAAGAGAAAGGGCTGACCTTTTATGAGAAGAGTTTGAAATATGCATTTGCTTATAACAGCTTGGTTACCCTGTGCAGTTGACGGGGATGTTAAAATCTAGTGACTAAGTAACTGACTGTTTCTGTAACAGAACTGTATTTAAAACATAGTCTGCAGTACTTCATTTATGGTTTAGTTTGAGTGATAACTACTGTTTACTTTGGACAATCAGGTTTCTGGCTGTATGCTGTGAAACAATTATTTTGCCTGGTAAAACCGAGTCAGACCTGTGCTACGAGCTCAAATATCATGAAAAACTGCTGACAAACCTGTGCTGTGAGCTCAAACATTAAGGAATGCTGCTATGGAAAGGTATTTAATTATAATGCTAATTATTTAATTCTTTCTCCTTTATTTTTATCACAGTTCAGTTCAAGGTGGTATTTCTGTTCTCAGAAAAGCCCATAATTATGTGCTCCACCCCGTCTCTCAGAAGTTTCCACAATGTCGCCGTTGAAACAGTTCCAGTGTTCGTCTGATTGACATTGGCCCTCTCTCATCCTTTCAAGGAAGGTTGTCTAGCTCTTCCTCTTTCCATCCTTCTCTCCTCCGCATCGATGATGTGATGTCCTTGGCTTTGTAAAATCATTTTTTCACAAATTCTTTCAAGTAATTATGATAGCCAACCTGTGATAAATGATTGCCAGAGATACTTTTTAACTGCTGCTTAAGCATGGACTTGAAAAATGAGAATGCATGGACTTTGGAATTGAGAACACAATGGATAGCTGTATCAAAGCTATGCACAAGGTCAAGATGAGAACTGTACCAGCAACTGCAGCAGCATTACTATAACATGCACCATCTGGAAAGTTTCAGCTACAAACTATGGCATTATTTAATGATGACTTGTTCACCTGCAGAAATAGTGAGTATAATGATCAGTGACTGATCTTTTGTTTAAATAGTTGTGGCATTGTTTGTAGATTCGTCATTTTCTCGGATACCTGTTAAATGAGATTTGTCAAACCGTATTATGTCTGTTTCATTCTTATAACTATAATTATAATTAAAGGCGTGTATGCAGTTACACAGTCAGTGACTGGTACTGGTAGGTTACAAACTTGTGACCATGACCCGTTTTCAGGGCCATTGGAAAATTCAAGTAAAGACAGACAGACAGTTGTATTGAATGTACATATATGGATATTTTATTGGACATAGGTTAGTCTACATGAGTTGACTAAGGATTTTTTGTTTTGTTTGTTGTTGTTAATCCAAAACTGGACAGATCTCAATAGAATATACCAACATAATTAAAGTCCATTATTTGCTCCGTGTCTGGCTGCATGACTGAAATTACTAAATCAGTTATCCCTCACTTAAGCATGTTTTAAATTGTTCCATGGCCAAAAGTGGTCCAAGTACATGGTTTAAAATAAACCATTAATTAGCTTTAGCTTTTTTCTTTTTCTTTTTTCTTTCCTCCCCTTTTGCTCCCCTAAACACACTGTTTGAGTCATCCTGTGGTCCACGCCTTAGAGGTTGCTGCACAAGTGGTTTAAGTGTTAAAGGGGACTCCAGGCTTAAAAGAATGAGTGAGAGGACTTGAATACTATTTTATTTTTTTTAATCCAAAAAACACACACACTCAACCAGTTCTTTAGTCAGTTCATGGTTTAGTTGATTAAAAATGATGTGATTTTGCCAACAACAAACAACAAAAGACAAAAAACAAAACGAACACAATTCCTTGAGAGTTGCCATTTTGACCAAGTCTGTAACATCAAGGACATGGTTGGCTTGTGTAGCAGATGTGTATTTATCAGGATATGATGGTTCAAGTACACCCTTTAAGATAAACCCTTAATTATCTTTTTCTTTCTTTCTTTCTTTCTTTCTTCTTCTCTTCCCTAAACACATTTTTTGAGTCATGCTACGGTCCACTCCTCAGAGAGTGCTGTACATTTTTATCATGCTTTCCAGTCATGCTCAACACTTGGAGCTGTAGTCCCTGAATATGTTACAGGAATTCATTTGACACGTCTGCTGATCTTGAGGGCATTATGTTATAGTTAGATGCTGAATCATCACTGATGGATCTAACTTGCAAATCTGATGTAAATCGGTGGGTAACCTGGGTTCTGAAAATGAGTGTCAGTGTTAACCCATTCATTAAAATGTTGTTTTGCATTAGCTTGTAAAAGGACTTGCTTCAAAATGCACTTCAAACTTAAGTTATAGGTTTGTCATAAGTCTACTTGCTTCAAAATGCACTTCAAACTTAAGTTATAGGTTTGTCATAAGTCTGGAAAATCCCCTGTTTGCAGGCTGAAATGTTACCACTTGTGGCAGTGAAGGGCTTAATGTGCACTTGTATAGTGCAGTTTAATTCCTTGTAGACAGCCACCTGCCCCTAGCATTCACATGTGGAACGCAGTTATTCAGAATGCTGGGACCCTGGCTGTGGGTGTTGTGCGCATTTGAAGTGCACTTGCAATATTGTGACATAGTTATTCGAAACTGCCTCATTTCACATTCCATTCATTGTGTGGTCATTGTCATGGTTGTTTTAGTTGCTGGGTGAAATAAATGACCATTTGAAAGAGAATTGTTTTGTCTGTGGGTATATTTTAGACAAAAAGTGTGTGTGTGTGTGTGTGTGCGTGCGTGAGTGTGTGTGTGTGTGTGTGCCAACAGTAACAGTGACGGACTGTTGCACCTCGCCCTCAACCTTAATGGCTGTAGCTGTGATTAGTTGGCTCCCCCCCCCCCCCCCCCCCCACACACACACACACATCCTGCTTGTCCTACATCTGGGTTTCTAGCAGGGAGGAAGGATTCTGGAAATGAAGGCTTTGGACTGCAAGCTGTGTGGCTGTAGTAGTGGAGAATTTAAAGAAAGAAATGAATCGGGGGTGAAAAGTGTAACATGCTCTCACGCATGCAGACAAGCATTGTAACCAGCTACCTCCTATTACTTGTCTGACATCAAAACAGAGACTTTAAAATAATTCTAAAGAGCTTTTTGATTTGTCTCAGATGCACAATGAATTTTGCACTTCTGACTTTCGTTTCCGAATGCCGTTCAGTAGCCTAATGTCTCTGAACATTTGGCTGGCAGGCTAAATATTCCGCTGCCAAATAGTGATCATTATCAGGGGACATAACCGTTCAAGACAAACTGTTCTCGCTTTTGATGCCATTATTTCCCTTGGGCTAACCACGCTTTTCTCTGCCGTTGATCGCATTATTATTTTTGTCGAAACTTTATTCCTTGATTTTACCTAAATTAAAGTTGTAGGTTGTACGCAATCGATGTATGAGAAACAGAAATCTGGACACACACGCATGGTCATTCACGAGCCGCCGGGATTTCCGACGATTAACAGCTCCGCTGTTGCCCCTAGTGACAAGACTGGGAGGCGGTATGCTGGACAGAATAGCATAACATGTGCAGCAGTTATATGACTTGCACGAGTGCTGGCAATACTGAAGAAAACAAGAAGCTGAATGCAGAGAGTTTGATCTCAAATCACTACCACAAATACAGTAACAGGGATGAAAAACGGTACGTTTGGTTTACTAGGTAATTTTGAGGCGCCTTTTCCAACGGCGTCGGTGGTGTAACGGTTAGCATGGTTGCCTTCCAAGCAGTCGATCCGGGTTCGACTCCCGGCCGACGCACCATTTTTTAATTATTTTTAATTATTATTTTTCATAAATCAATATATATAAAAAATATTTTGGGGGTATTCAAGTCTACGCATTGTTACCTATAACTATGATAACAATTATAACTGTGCTGGTCACACATCACACACACACACACACACACGCACTCACACTGAAATGATTGACAACGAAATCCGTTACTTTGAAGCCAACCAATCCACGAATAGTGACTGATTCATATTCTTTAAAACCGAAACCGCAGACTGGAGGTCTTTGGGCATAAAACGAAAAACATTCCCGAGCGTGTTTTTCCCCCTCTTTTTTTCTTTTTTCTTTCTTCTTTTTTTCCTTTTGGGGGGTGGGGTGGGGGGTGGGAGATGGGGGGTAGGGGATCGTGTGTGTGTGTGTGTGTGTGTGTGTGTGTGTGTGTGTGTGTGTGTGTGTGTGTGTGTGTGTGTGTGTGTGTGTGTGTGTGTTTGGGGAGGAGGAGGAGGGGTGTCGAGGTCGTGGGGCAGAGCACCACCAGACCTGGCACACAAGTTTCGGTCCTTTCTGTTGCTGTTTTCATCGTTTTTTCTTCAAGTGAGCACTTCCATTGAGGTGTATTTTCTGCGACGTGTTACTGCATGATAATGCGAGAGACAATTGTGAGTGCTTAAAAATAAATAAAAAAATCATGGAATATTTGTTATGCCTGTAACGACCGAAATAGTTATGTTGTTGGCTTTTTTTGTTTCTTCTCCCCCCTCCCCACCCACCCCCACCCCCCCAAAAACCCAACAACAACCCCCCCCCCCCCAAAAAAAAAGCAAAGCAAAACAAACAACAACAAAAAACAGCAAAAAACAACAACAAACAAACAACTACAACAACAACAACAGCAGCAACACAAAAACAAAACAAAACAACAACAAACAAACAAACAAAAACAACAAACAACAACAAACATACAACAACAACAACAACAATAGAAGAAAAACAACAAACCCAACAAAACAAGCAGCAAAAACAACAACAACAACAACAACAACAAAACGACGATGACAACAACAACAACAACAACAACAAAACTACCACACATAAGTCTGTTTCATCCACCTGCTCAGCCTGGCCGTCTTTCTCTCTTGTTCGATAGTTTCTCTTTGTTCACGTGCGGAGTACGAGTATGATGAAGACAGAGAGATCTATAGATCCTTTTCTTTTTCTTTCTAACGGCCAACCAGCCAAGACGGGTTTATCAGGGCGATGATGATGGCAATAATGACGACGATGATCAACGACGGTGATGACGATTGTTAGTTTGAAGACCGTTCAAGCAAAATGTCTGCATTGGAAAGCGACGCGCATAGCGTATTTTGCATGGAGTAGCCATTTGCCCAAACGAGATAAATTTAGGTAAAATGAAAAGAAGAAAAACAACAGAAAGAGAAAACTATAACAAAAAACAAACAAACAAAAAACTGAATAATCAGTAACGAGGAAGTGAACGGTGACACAATCACCGATTTGGAAACAGCTAGGTGAGTCTTGAATCATTTGCGACTTGAAAAGCTGAGGAAGACCCAGATTCTCTAGGTGTTAGGTTCAACAAGGACATTTATTCCAGAGTTGAGGTGAAGACTGGAAACGTTTTTGATACGGGTTTCATTGCAGTTAGCGACCTGAACGCGAAACTAAAAAGGTGATGAAGGAGATCATAATTTATTATCATCGACACATCTGGCACAGCTGTGACACCATCGGATTATTAAAATGAAATAGAAATAATATTAAAATATATTTTTAAAAAGAGAGAGAGAAAAAAAAAGGGTGGGGTGGGTGGGGTGGGGGACTTTTACTTATTAATAATCCAATGATTTGCGAGTCGGTGTTTTATTTGTATGTTTATCACACAAAATCAGTGGAAACCACAGGTAATGAAATACACCGAAACAAAATTATTATTACTCAACGTGACCAATTAAAAATAATTTTAAAAATATATTAAAAAAAATCCCGGAGCAAGCCGGCAACGTTAATTAATTAATTTGTGATGGCTTGAAGTAGAAAATTCCCAATGGGAAATCCGGGTAACTTTTCCCAGGTAAAGAAAGCTGCGACAGAGTCGCGCCGCTCAGCCTTGTCAACCCCTTTATAACGTTGGTGAGTTTTCCACAGAATTTTGCCTGGACGTAGGCTACGTTGGCTGTTGTGCGTTCGACTTGGTGGTGAAGTGATGCTTAATGTCCTCAGATGTCAGTTGACATATTAGGGACAAGTTGTGACCAATGCCGCCAAAGCATGGTTCAATAATACTTTACGTCCACGGAAACCAGAAGGCTCGTTAGGACGGACAGCCCAGGACGTCCACCTCGACTCTCACACAGCTCCTGAACTATAAAACGTGCGTTCGACGTGCACACTCCTGTATTTCACGTCAGCCGAAAACACAGGCTTCACGGGAGGAGAGGGGAAGAGAGTGCGGGGAGGTGAGGCGGTGGTGGGGGTAGTTACTGACGGAAGTGAGATTCGAACCCTCAGCAGCCTCCGGGGCGAGCTTAGCAGCCTCTTAAGTTTGTTCCGATTCGAATGACTAGTGAATGCCAAGCCGCCCCAAACATAATTATTACGATCTAAGGATCGTGACAGAACATCATGCACTAACAACGTGCTTTGAGAGTGACAGATCAAGTCAGATCTCTCTACAGCTGTGAGCACGTGACATGCATACATCGCACATTACGACTTGCATACTTAGAATGTTCCAAGGTGTCTGTTACTTGTGAGGAGTCAGTAAACTCGGAGAACGAATCAAAACTTTGGAGAAAAACAACAGCAAACAAAACAACGACAAGAACAACGAACTATACCATTTTATATTCTTCAGCACACCGTAGATTCGCAATGAGTATCACAGAAGGTTCCATCATTCCGAATGATACATACTGCATTTGAAAGTAATCTTAATTTTGCAATGTCAACGTTCAACTATTCTGAAGCGGTACTTTAAGGATCAGAGTTCTGAAGCGCTGCAAAGTTCGCTCATGGAGTGCAGCAAAGGTTTTGCCGTGGAGTGCTGCAGATTTCAAGCAGTAATGGCCTGATCGCCGTTATCATAGTGTTTCAAAGTTCATGCAATAATGAATCGCCGTTATCATACTGTTTCAAAGTTCATGCAGTAATGGCCCGATCGGCGTCATGCAGTAATGGCCCCTGATCACCGTTATCATAGTGTTTCATCAAAGTTCATACAGTAATGGTCCAATCGCCGTTATGACAGTCTTTCAAAGTTCATGCAGTAATGGTCCAATCGCCGTTGTCATAGTCTTGCAAAGTTCATGCTGTAATGGATCACCGTTACATCACAGTGTTTCAAAGTTCTGGAGATCCACAAAGTTCAAATCCCGCAGCGCCACAATGTTCAGAGTCCTGAACTGAAGCTACACATGGTTCAAAGTCCTGACGGTGTGTCGCAAAATTGAAAGTACTGGAGCCGTACAAGAGTCTAGGAGATTCATAAAGTCCCGAAGCTCTGCAGAGTTCAGGTTCCTGGAGCTCCATTAAGTTCAAAGTGTTGGTGTGGCGCAAAATTAAGCGTCACGGAGCCCCACAAAGACTTGGAGATCCATAAAATCCCGAATCCCTGCAAAGTTCGGAGTCCTGAAGCTCCGCCAAATTCAAAGTCCTGATGTGGCGCAAGTTCAAAGTCCTTTAGCTCCACAAAGTCTTGCACGGACAGCCATAAAGCCCGAAGATCCACAAAGTTCAAAGTCCAGGAGCTCCGCAAAGTTCAAGAGCTCCGCAAAGTTCAAAGTCGAGGAGCTCCGCAAAGTTCAAAGTGAAGTCCCGGAGCTCCGCAAAGTTCAAAGTCGAGGAGCTCCGCAAAGTTCAAAGTGAAGTCCCGGAGCTCCGCAAAGTTCAAAGTCCCGGAGCTCCGCAAAGTTCAAAGTCCTGGAGTTCTGCAAGTTCAAAGTCCTGGAGCTCCGCAAGTTCAAAGTCCAGATGGCCGCAAAGTTCAAAGGCCTTCCGCACCTCCCCTGACCTTTAAAGGAAGAATGACGTAGCGAACGAGCAACAGGCATGGGTGACGTAACCGCCGACATTATTCTACTCATCTCAACTCCGAGTATAAAAAATGATACTAGCGTCAGATCCGCATCTTGTCTTAACCATTAAATTTTTTGCCAGAGATTCTAGACTGATTTCTTCTTGTTGCTTTTTGGTGTGTGTGTGTGTGTGTGTGTGTGTGTGTGTGTGTGTGTGTGTGTGTGTGTGTGTGTGTGTGTGTGTGTGTGTGTGTGTGTGGACACAAAAACTTGGGTGTCATACACAAGCTGTTCGATTCAGTCATGTATTTTTGTCATAATTATTCGTAGTCTACAGTCTTGGAGATGGTTGGTACATGTTATGTGTTGGTTTGTATATGTCGATATGGCTGTATTGCTGATCCTTTTTTGTTGGTTTCGACGAAAAATAAGAGTATATATTCACAATAATAATTAAACTGACGATATGTGTTGCACATTAGAGATACTGACCGTACCATAAGAGCCGTTGATATGCTTGCATCTTTACTAAAACAAGGATTAAAACCTGACCTTTATTTTCTCTCCCACATTTTTACTAAACCCACAAAGCCAATATCTCTCACCGAGCTCAGGTTGACATCCTAGCCTACCGTTCCTAAAAAAACTACGGTTTCTGTGGACGT
>OY757542.1:3215541-3231727 GCA_963584105.1 Alviniconcha strummeri
CGCTGCCCATCTTAATGCAGGAATCATTCTGGTGGTGACAGTGTAGCGATAGGTATATACTCTCCCTCTTCCCCCACCTCCATACCCCCTTCCCCCCCATTCTCCCCGTCCCTAATAAGCCTTATGGTTTCTGTGGACGTTAAGCACCATCTTTACTTGACTTCACTTCTGTCCAAACTTTAGTGACGATGAGTGGGCACGATCACCTGGGCAGCAGGTCTTCAGAGCGCCCCATCCTCACGTCATTCACAAGGTGAAACGTTTTGGGCGTCTCGTGAGACATCGAGTTGTTGCGTGTCTTGTCTACAGTCACGCTACGTTTGTTAAATAGTTGAAACAGACAAACAAACAAACAAAAACTCCAGTCAACCATCCAACGAAAGCAACTTTCTAATTTGATGCGTGATTTGACTGGTAGAGCCAGGCGAGTCGCAAGCTGCATTAGAACGGTTATTTATTTCTGTTATTATTCGTATAATATATATAAGCAAATGCAATATCTACAATGCAATACACTATATATCTACAAAAACGTGTTTGTGTGTTTAGAGCAAAAACTGTGTGAGGATCCATGGGTTCAGATTTTCATCATTTTCAATGAAGTTGGGGCGGTGTGTGTGTGTGTGTGTGTGTGTGTGTGTGTGTGTGTGTGTGTGTGTGTGTGTGTGTGTGTGTGTGTGTGTGTGTGCGTGCGGGAGGTATGAGGGGCGGGGGGATTGGGGTTTGGGAGACCACAATACAACAAACATTACTGGCAATGAAGCATGCTGTTTTTATGCCGTTGTTTTCAAAAGCACGTATCAAGACAGTATCGCTGTCCAGTCTTTGTTAAAATGAAAGAAGTCTGTATTTCTTTGAAAGGACTTTAAAAAATCAATAAAAATAATAATTAAAACAAATCAACATTTCAGTATCTCTGTGCAATCTTTGTTTAAAATGAAAGAAGTTAGTATTTGTTTGAACAGGCTTTTTAAAGAATAAACAGAAAGCATACTCGTTGCAATTCGCTTATCTCAGCTCGTCATCGGTGACCGAACTGTTCAATGCACGCGCGTTGAGTGCCCGTTTCCGTGGTACAGCTGTCAACATATGCACTGTTGACAGGATCACTGACACAAGTGTGACAGAATCAAGTCGAGATGAATCATTTGACCTACTGAACCTGTTGAGCTGGAGAAGGCCGAGGGGGAAGTGGTGTGGGGGTGGGGGGGATGGATGGGGGTGGGGGGGTGGGGGGTGTCGAAGAACAGTTGTTAGTCTTAATGGGAAAATGAAGACAACTAAATGTCTTATTTTCATTAATATGTATTGGTAGTAATAGTAGGTACAAAGTGCCCCCACCCACCCACCCACCCAAAGCAAAACAACAACAACAAACAAACACACACGACTGTTTGTTCTTAGTGCGAAAACAAAGACAATTATATCTTTTATTTTCATATGAAGTGCCACTTGTCCCCCACCCTCCGGCCTTATTCCTACACTCCATCTCTCTTTCCGATATGTTATTTTCAAGCTTCCCTCATCAGAATCCCTTATGATTCTGCCCCCCCCCCCCCCTCCCCCCGCCCTTTTTTTTTGTTTTATGTTTTACAACGTTTTACTCCATTTTATCTGTATACGCTTACCTTTCTTGTGTTCAGTTGTCTACTTGTCCCTTTATTGTGTAAATTCGAGTGACCCAAAAGACAAATTTTCATTTTATGAATTCGTTATGGATAATAAAGTTCTTTTGTATTCGTATTGTATTGTATTTCCGATCGTTAACCTCTCGTTAACCTCCCGGGGGCTGTGTGGTAAAGCTTGCCCTAACGACGCTAATCACACCGAGTGGTCAGCGACGACTTGCGGATCCGCACACGGCACTGTCATTGTCAGCTTCGTCCGTGGCCTGGGTCAGTTGTCCACGCCGATCTTCAACATCCCCAGTAATTACAGACCGTCCATCCGAGATCCTCCCTCGTTATCTGTATCTCTTCCATGCTTAACCCCATCACTGCCCCGACCTGTAAAATTTCCGGGCTGAAAGACTCACGGACGCGCCTGCAAGCAGTATATTTTCCGGTCTTGTAGCACATCTACTTTCAACGCAATGTGTTTCGATGAAAATCCTTTCACTTTCACATGCCAGCGCGAAACAGAGGACAAAAAGGCTTCAGGGTTTAAAATTTCTCTCATATTAGACGTTTTCAAGTGACTTCGTGGCGGTGAATGGGTTAAAGATGATGGTCTCTAATGGGATATCTGCTACAGTTCGTGTCTGGCTCCGTGTTAGGTTGAACGGGAGATAAAATAATGCTGGACATTTCTGGCTCTACCTTTCTGTTTATCAACCACGGAGCGAACAGATAATTCAAGGGTGCTGAGGGACAGATACAATCTCAGCAATAAAAGTGTTTTAAGTAACATTTGGTCTGAATGTTGAAGAGGTGGCCCGAGTCACTGAACACAATGATAGTTCTCAACTACAGCGGGTTTGTAGAGATGGTGGCTTTTGACGGGTTTTAAGAAGAAGTCTGATTAGAAGGGACACCTCAGAAAATTCGCGACTTTGGCTTTTAGATGGTTTTAAATTAAGAAGAAGTCTGATTAGAAGGGACATCTCAGAAAATTCGCAACTTTGTCGTGTAGCTTGTTTATGCCGAAATGTCTCTGTATTCCTTTGTTAGCTTTAGGTTCCCAGCAACGGGATCCTTATTTTTTGCATTTGCTGTAGTCCACGGCGGCAGTTCGTGGAGGTAATCACTGTGTACCCACCTGTATCACGCACTGTCAGTTGCCCATATGAGACAGGTCCACCAACCCCAGAGCATCCGAGCTCAGGAGCTGTTCGAAAGTCGAGGTGTCCGTGCTGGGCTCCACGTCCCTAATAGTCCTTATGGTCGCTGTGGACATAAAGCAACATTGAAACTGAACCCTAGAGCATGTTCTGCACTTCTGCCCAAGGAAGCACAGACATAGCGTTGGTTCCAAGAACTATGCTTGCATGCGATCAAGCTCTGGAGCACGTACTGAGCATCGCTTTCCCGCACCTTCCTTCTTCCTTCTCTGTGTTGTCTGTTTATAACGCGCGCGGGTGTGTGTATGTGTGTGTATGTGTGTGTGTGTGCGTGCGTGCGTGCGTGCGTGCGTGCATGTGTGTGTGTGTGTGTGTGTGTGTGTGTGTGTGTGTGTGTGTGTGTGTGTGTGTGTGTGTGTGTGTGTGTGTGTGACTGGGTGGAGAGAGAGAGAACGTTCAGGGAGTGGAGCGTGTAATAGCAGCAAATCTCTGTATGACAAGCCCTCAGTGCGTGCCCCCTGCCGGTTGGGCGGGAAAGGGGCGGAAGAGAGGTGGGAAGGAGGAAATGTGTGAATGACTCTGCGGGCCATGGTGCGTGGTGGGTACTAATCATTGACACAACAGAGAACTTCCGCCGTGTCGTAAACCCAGCCAAGCGCTAGTGATTCAGAGCACCGAACACGTTCAGAATTTGCCACCTAGTGCCAGTGATTGAGAGCAAAAAGACAAAAAACTATTTTTTTCTAAAAGTTCAGAATTTGCCACCTAGCGCCAGTGATTGAGAGCAAAACGACAAAAAACCTTCTTTTTTTTAAGTTCAGAATTTGCCACCTACCGCCGGCAAAACGGCAAAAAACTATAAAAAAAATCAATAAAATCAGAATTTGCCACCTAGCGCCAGTGATTCAGAGCACCGAACACGTTCAGAATTATTTGCCACGTAGCTTTTTTTTCTTCTTCTTTTTTTGCCGCATTGTGTTCAACATTCTGAAGACTTACAGTTTTAGTTTATGCTGGGTTATTTTTGTGTTTTCATAATCCACCGAACTGTGAATTGGACCACAGGATCTTTAACGTGCGAATGTGATCTTTTTGCATGCGTATGTCACTTGCGACGAGCTTGCGGCTTCCAAAGAATGTCTCTCCGGCGGATGTCGCTACGATAGATGTCGCTCCAAAGACAGTGGACCTATATAGGTCCATGCCAAAGACTGTCTCTCCACATAGTTCAGGAGCTGTGTGAGAGTCCAGGTGGACGTCCTGGGCTGTCCGTCCTAACGAGCCTTCTGGTTTCCGTGGACGTAAAGATTTATTGAACCGTGCTCGGCATTGGTCACAACTTGTCCCTAATATGTCAACTGACATCTGAGGACATTAAACATCAACTCATCATCATCTGTCTCTCCCATAGTTAAGGAGCTGTGTGAGACGAGGTGGCCGTCCTGGGCTGTCCGTCCTAACGAGTGTAATTTATTAAGTATGTATTATGAGATTGTTTGTATAAGATATGTTAGTAAATGTAAATGTAATATATTATGTACGTGTGTGTGAACAAGCGAGTTGAGCTCGCTCAGCGGGGAATAGCGCTATAGAAAATTTATGTATTATTATTAATATTTATTGAACCGTGCTTTGGCATTGGTTACAACTTGTCCCTAATATGTCAACTGACATCTGAGGACATTAAGCAACACATCACCATCACTGTCTCTCCAGCGGATGTCACTCCAATGGGTGTCTCTCCAAAGACTGTCTCTCCGGCGGATGTCACTCCAAAGGATATCGCTCGAACTTAAAGACACCTGTGGATCTAGCCACATGGCGTGTGGAGTCAGTGAGTGCGAAACCGAAGGGCTGGCGGATGTTCAACTAAAATGATTCATTTGTATAAAACTAGTCTGGGACTGCTGTCTAATCAGAGCTCATGAGCTGTGTGAAAGTCGAGTTGGACGTCCTGGACTCCCCGTCCCTAACAGCAAAGATGTTGTTGTTGAAGTGTTGCATTACGTCCACAGAAACCGCAGGCTTATCAGGGACGGGAGCCCAGGACGTCCAACTCGACTTTCACACAGCTCCTGAGCTCTGAGAGCAAAGATTATAAATACAATGTATTTATAATCTTTGCTAACAGTCCATACAGTCTCTGTGGACGTAAAGCAACATTGAATTAAGCGTTCCCGTCGTCAGAGATCATACGCTGTGTGAAAGAAGATGTGGACGTCCCTGGCTCCCCGTGGTTACTAGTCCGTACGGTCTCTGTGGACGCAAAGCAACATTTAAAGAAGAAGAAGAAGAAGAAGAAGAAGAAGAAGAAGAAGAAGAAGAAGAAGAATGATGTCGAAGTGTATGAATCGGGGACAAAACCAATTGTCAGCAATAAAGCTGTGAATACGGATAAATGGGACCACATTCAGACGCTGCATAGGCACCGACAAGTTCTCAGCGCTTGTTCCGACATATACTCATTATCCTGCACAGTTAGCAGCCAATGTTGGGTGAACTGGCTCACAGCGACATACAATTATACATTATGATGATTATCCCACTTTTCAGTCGGTCTACAAAAGAGCTGTACGCTGCAGTTTTGAAGAGTCGACTTTCACAAGCTTGCTACATGTAATTATCCCATCAACAATAGCACAAGCCGGATATGGGGTTATAAACCCCAACCCGTTTTATTGACACCTAACTGACCTGCTTTGAAAACAAAATTAGGCTTGAGATATAAAGGGACAATCACCAACGTTTCTCTCCGGGGGGCGGGGATAGCTCAGTGGTTAGAGCACCGGACTCGTGATTGAAAGGTCGCGGGTTCGAATCCCTGCTGGAACGGCGGGAGAATTTTCTTCTCCAGGGTCGACTTTCTGTGCTGACTCTTATTTCGGTATCCGTTCCACCCCCGTGTTACCTATCTATCCTAAGACAAAGAGTATTGAAATTTAGACTTAGTAATCACAGACTGCCAATCCAGCAAAGACGAACGTTAGGTATTCCAAGGGATGAAAGAATATGTACTGTTTGTGACAGTGGTGAGGTAGGAGATGAATTTCACTATCTGCTTAACTGTTCCAACGAAAATGTCAAGAGAAACCGTATTAAGTATGTTGATAAATATTATACACATCATCCCAACGTGCCCAAATTTTGTAGTCTCATGAATATGACGTCAAAATCTAAGAATATCAAGCTTGCTAAATTTATTAGTTGTATTCTTCAATTATTTTGATTAAGCCAATAACGAGCAACGAAAACAAAAAAGAAAAAGTTAATTTTTACGCCTTAGCCTTATATATTTATAACAACTTTGATTTGTGTTTGAGCATTTAATTATTTTTTATATATAAAGTGTGGTAGTTATTTATTAGTAGAACGCATGTACTTGTTCATAGGGAATGTCGTGTGCGAATGTAACTTCGCTTTCTAGCCCCCAGGGGCCAAAAGCTCAATAAAACCTTGAAACCTTGAAAACCTTGAAACCTTGTTACCGCAGTAGCACGTAAAAAATCCCGGTCATTCTGCCAAAAAGTGCAGGTGGCAGGTTACAGCTAAACACGCATACACCTTACGTATGTGGATTTTATTGAACCGTGCTTCGGCATTGGTCACAACTTGTCCCTAATATGTCAAATGACATCTGAGGACATTAAGCATCAACTCATCATCATCACGTTTCTCTCCGGGGGCAGGGATAGCTCAGTGGTTAGAGCGCCGGAGTCGTGATTGAAAGGTCGCGGGTTCGAATCCCTGTTGGAACGGCGGGAGAATTTTCTTCTCCAGGGTCGACTTTCTGTGCTGACTCTTATTTCGGTATCCGTTCCACCCCCGTGTTACCACAGTAGCACGTAAAAGATCCCGGTCATTCTGCCAAAAGTGCAGGTGGCAGGTTACAGCTAAACACGCATACACCTTACGTATGTGGCTTTTATTGAACCGTGCTTCGGCATTGGTCACAACTTGTCCCTAATATGTCAAATGACATCTGAGGACATTAAGCATCAACTCACCACCACGTTTCTCTCCCCCGTCCCTGATAGGCCAACTCGCCTCTGTGGACGTAAAGCAACACTAAACCAAACGTTTCTCTCGGGTGCCGTGAGCCGGTTTGGCCTAGCGGTAAGGCGTTAGGCTGGTAAGCGGAAGGACCTCGTTCGATACAGCTTCGGCTCTCCTTTCTCTTCAAAAAGGTTGTGGTTTGTGGACGCTGTCTTGTGACTTTGTCCCTCACTTCCTACTGAAACATTAAAATGGCTCTCAGTGCTTGTTCCGACATATAATCATTATCCTGCACAGTTAGCCAGTGTTGGGTGAACTGGCTCACGGCGACATAAAGTTATACATTAGTGAATTACACGAGTGAATGCCCATCTTAATGCAGAAGTCATTCTGGTGGTGACAGTGTAGCGATAGGTATATAATCTCCCTCTCCCCCCACCTCTATACCCCTTTTCCCCCCTTCTCCCCGTCCCTAATAAGCCTTATGGTTTCTGTGGACGTTAAGCACCATGTTTACTTACTAGTTTCTCTCGGGTGAGCCGTTTGGCCTAGCGGTAAGGCTGGTAAACAGAAGGACCTCGGTTCGATTCTGCTTCGACTCTCCTTTCTCTTAAAAAAAGAAGTGATTTGCGGAACAGACTTGGAACTTTGCCTCTCACAATTAGCGGAACATTAAAATGGCTGTCATTGTTGCCCATCTTATTGCAGAAGTCATTCACGCGGTGAGAGTGTAGCGTTAGGTGTGGTCTCCCCATTCCCACCCTCACCTTGGACCTCACACTCTGAGCATCGCTTTCCGGCACCTTCCTCCAAAGGAAGGATGTCGTAAACCAGTAATTGGAGTTTGTTTGGACCTCAGTCCTCGCCAGTATCTCTTCGGAGACAACTCGTTGTAAAATCATGTTAATCAACCAACCTCTCTCTCGGCTGTTGTCATTTGATCATAGTCGTGGTCCATGGGCACGACTGATGACTGATGATTGATTTTTGCTGCTTTAGGTCCACGGAGGCGAGAAGACCTATTAGGGACGGGAACGAGTGGGAAAAGGGGTACAGAAGAGTGAAACCTCGAAACAGGCGCCAACCCGGAAGACCAAGGCTGCCGTGGACCGCCGCCAGAGCAACAGGATGTTAAGACAGTGTCCGTCTGGCAATGAGCAGCGACCACAGCACCACGCAATTACTGTCCCAGCTGCTATGCAGAACAGTCACAAAGACAATATCCGTAGCTCCGCCGTTGGGAAACAACTGAAGCAGAAGTCCAACTCTCATTTCCCTGCTCTTGATTTCTTCTTGGCTTGCGTCTTCTTGAGAGTCCAGCTCACCTCCTTCCTCTTGATTTCGCCTGGACTCTGTGTGTCTAATCCATGGGCACTCCTGTCGAAAGTTTTTTTTTTTTTTTTTTTTTTTATCCTACAGTTACTGAAATGGGGAACAGTACGTGTGTGTGTGTGTGGGGGGGGGGGGGGGGGGGACTACATCTGCATGGTAATTTTTGGTAGTAAGAATACGTGAACATGGTGCTTAACGTCCACAGAAACCATAAGGCTTATTAGGGACGGGAAGAATACGTACAGCGTTTAAGGAATTTATCCTTCAGGGATTCATGGTTTCCGAGCAGGTATTCGTCTTTTTTTTGTTCAGTTTGCAAAAGTGCACGTGTATCCGTATGCTTGTTTGTCTACCTGACTGACCGTTCGTCTATAGACTTTTCTGTCTGTCCATTTTGACCTTCCTCTGTAATGAACTGTCGGTTCATCCCCCCGTCCTCAGTCAATCTTCTCTCCCTCGCTCGCACAATCTCTTAGTTACTTGTCTTTCTTTATACAAAACACACACACACACACACACACACACACACACACACACACACACACACACACACACACACACACACACACACACACACACACACACACACACACACACACAAACAAAAACAAAAAACACACAACAACAACAACAATTGAAACACAATGACTGCTAGCGTTCTAAAACAAGATCCAAACACAAAAAGGTTCAAACGACGTTTATTTATTTTGACACGGACAGTATGTAAATTTTTGGGAAAATACTCCTCTGTCAAGCCACAAAACGACACTTTAACAACAGATAAATGGTTAAAAACGATGAAAAATGAGAGAGAAAAACTTAGCTTGTTTTGATTGATTTTTTTGTCGCTTGGAAATTTGCATACTGTGTGTCCGTGTCAAAATAAATAAGCGTTCGGTTGAACCTTTTTGTGTTTGGATTTTGTACAATTTGTATGCGCTGTCTGACTATCTGCATGTCTGTTATCGCCCTGATATGACATACGCTGTTGACAGGGCGTTAAAAATCCAGTAATCAATCAATCTGTCTGTCTGCGTGCTGGACGTATCGAGACCAGCTGCTTGCGACTGCAAACTCTCTCTCTCATTTTTACATGTTTATGTAGCTTAGCAAGGCCAGACTGCAAGCATAGGCTATTGCCTAAAAGCTCAATCCTTAGGTAACAAAGTTCTGATCTCTCAGTCTCTGCGCATAGTAAAACAAGATGTTGCAGACAGCATTTCGGGTGGCCCAAACCCGAGCCAGCACGGTTGTTCATTACCACACAGAGAGACCATTGTCACAGACCGCTGTTTCCGAAAAGAGGTCCTCCTGCCTTAATTCAACAATTCCGCCTGGAGTCTTCAGCCTTGGCAGGCTTCAACGGCACGTTGTGTTTGTTTTAGGGATTTGATCCTGAGGTCGTATAGCAATGGGCACGCTTCTCAATTCCGATGCAGCCTGCGATTTGCGAGCGTGTGTGTGTGTGTGTATGTGTGTGTGTGTGTGTGTGTGTGTGTCTGTGCGCGCGCGCGCGCGCGCGCACGCGTGTAAGGAATAAATTATACTCACACAAAAATGAATAGTATAACAATACATTGAATTTAGAGCGATTGTCTTTGGAGGAATTGCCGTTTGAGCGACTGCCGTTGGAACGGTTGCCTTTGAAGCAGTTGTCTTTGGAGGAATTGTCGTTGCAATGATTGTCGATGGAGCGAATGCCGCTCAAGCGATTTCCTTTTCGGAGCCAATACCTCTGAACCGAACAGTGACCACCAAAGCCGTAGAATTTGAACATAGCTTTACGTGCATCAGCTTGTTTCTTTTCTGCATGTATTCACATAGACATGCCCTCTCTCTCTCTCTGTCTCTCTCTGTGTCTCCCCCCTCTCTCTCTCTCACCACCACCACCACCACCACCACCACCACCACCACCACCACCACCACCACCACCACCACTACCACCACCAGTGCAACAACAACGTCCACAGCTTCAGTATATAGTCACTCTTAGCTTCAGAGATATTTGCTCTAAAGGCAGTTGCTCCAAAGGCAGTCACTTAAAAAAAAAATCTTCTTCAGCTGCATGTCACCCTGGGACAGACAGGACAGCTGGCTACCAAACCCGAGGACAGAGCTGTACGTGGCTGCATGTGTGTAACAGCTTCCACCTCGCTTCCAGGGCTCAATCAGTCTTCCCTGACTGGCATGTGTCCGCATGTCCAAGGAAGGACTCGCAGCAATCAGCGATCACTGTCCGTCAGACGGAGAAGCTCTCAGATCTGGGATCACGATGGCCGTGCACTGTTTGTCCAACAAACGCCTCGTCTTTCAGTTCCCTAATGGATGGGGCAACGAGCCGACAATGCCTGCATGGACACATCATCCGCAAGAACCGCTCGGCCATCACTCGCCGCGGAACTTTAGCCTGGCCTTTCGAGGCGGTAGGGACGATTGAAACACTGATCCGGAAACAACAGTTAGTCCTAGTCCGACACGTGCGCTGGGGTGTGGGGTGTTGTCGTGCCCACCTTGCTCTACACCCTGATCAAGGAGGGCGACGTGCTGCGGTGTGTGTGTGTGTGTGTGCTGCGCGCGCGCGCGCGCGCGCGTGTGTGTGTGTGTGTGTGTGTGTGTGTGTGTGTGTGTGTGTGTGTGTGTGCGTGCCTACGTGTGTGTATGTGTGTGTGTGTGCGCGCGTTCGTGTGTGCGTGCGTGCGGGTGTGTATGTGTGTGTGTGCGCGCGTTCGTGTGTGCGTGCGTGCGCGCCTTTGTGCGCGCGCTTTTGTGTGTGTGTGTGTGTGTGTGTGTGTGTGTGTGTGAGAGAGAGAGAGAGAGAGAGAGAGAGAGAGAGAGAGAGAGAGAGAGAGAGAGAGAGAGAGAGCGTGCATGTGCATATGCGCGTATGTGTGTACGTGTGTGGAGTGGAGAGGGTGTGGTGTGGTGGTGGTGGTGGAAGTTGGGTCTACAATCGGGTAGACCTGGAAGGGCCGGATTGTCCCTTTCTTTCCGCCGCAACCGGCGCAGATGTTGCTATCAGAAGTGTCAACACGAGCTCCTTCACCTGGCCGGCTTTGAACAAGAGCGTTAGATAACGGCCTCTGTGTTCGGTAACGGACAAGGGAAGGTCTAGTCAGTGCAAGAGCTCGGCCCGGGTCCGACAGCAGTCGCTTGCACCCCACCTAACACAGTCAAGCAAATGTCTTCAAAAAAATTTCTTCTAAAAAAATATAAAATAAAATAAAAATAAAATAAAATAAAAATCTGAAGAAAAAAAGAAAAGATTTTATTTTTTTCTGTTTGAAAGGGAAACCTGAAATTACAGAAGAAAGGAGGAGTTCGTTAGTTCGCTGGATTTGAACGTCCTGTCAACCGCATAGGGTAGGAAGGAAGGAAGGAAAGAAGGAAAGAAGGGAGGAAGGAAGGAAGGAAAGAAGGAAGGAAAAACAAAGAAAGAAAGAAACAAAGAAGAAGAAGAGGATGTAACTCGATGTTTTATGCCCAAGAAGAAGAGTGTATTGTTTGTTGGTATGTTTTGATTAACTAAGAAATGTTTAACCAACAAGAAGAGAAGAAAAAGAAGTGGGGAAAAAATTGTTCGAGAGAAAATACACAAGCTACAGCATTATTTTTTTTTAACATTGCCTAGACTGCATATTTTCATTATGTAAAAAACAACAACTATTACAATCTTTGGTCCACATGGAACTTCTTAAGGTGTCTTACAGATAAAATCAAACATTTCCAGAAATTTTCCTTATCTACGAATAAAGACTACAAATAAGACTCAAGCTAAAATAACATCTGTTGTGCCCTTTCCCCTTCCTATGTCGTCTGAGAAATAGTAAACAGCAGGCACATAAAAATAACAACAGCACCAATAGTAACAATACCATTATTGTTAGTGATGTATTTATCATTCCTGTTATCCATACCAGTGCCCGCCGAGTGAATATTCTGTAAGGCACAATGTGTGTACTGCCACTGAATCATCTTGCTGATTATGGTAGCGCTTGGAAGATATTTCAACACATAATTTTAAAATTAATGTTTTCCAGATGTGTGTGTATGTGTGTGTTAGTGTTAGTGTTAGTGTGTGTGTGTGTGTGTGTGTGTGTGTGTGTGTGTGTGTGTGTGTGTGTGTGTGGTGTGTGTGTGTGTGTGTGTGTGTGTGTGTGTGTGTGTGTGTGTGTGTGTGTGTGTGTGTGTGTGTGTGTGTGTGTGATGTGATCCTCTCACAACCACTTTCCTGGTAGGGAGCCGGTCAGAGTTACTTCCTGACTCAGACATTGAAAGGGTTAAACAAATACAAGCACCCACCAATAGAGTTACTTCCTCCCTCAGGCATTGCCGAAAGGGAGGCAGCAAATACCGACAAGCATCCACAAATCGTACAACCAAAATGAACCCTAATCAATACAGCTCGTCGTAACAATGTGTGTTATGCACGCGGCACCACTCTCAGAGCCTGGTGAGAGAAATATTGGTGTTAAAGGACTTTAGAACACAGAGCAAAACCGAGCACACCGCACCACTCACCAACCGAACTTGTACAGTAAGTGGGAAATAAACCTCAATGGTCACAACCAATAGAAACCTCCGTTTCGCATCGCACTTCCTGTCCCAGCAGACAGCTGTAAAAGCCGTGGCGCACCTCGGAGTAGATGATCTGTTATCCAAACTTCCGAACCGGCAGCGATCCTCACGCGTTCGCTTTGCCGATCGTTGTTGATCGAAATCCGGAGAGGAAACGGCGGAGGGATATGGAGACGGGATTACCGACGATAAATCCGAGGCACACTTCTCCGTGTGGGGCAGCTGTGTTTTAGGAAAACTCTTTTGTGTGCCAGTCCTTCCGCTTGATTTTCTGAAGAAACATTTCTTGGGTCAACAGCGTTCGAGGCCTGTTATATGAGCCTGGGCTATTTCCCCCCCGCCTTCTTCTTTAAAAAGAAAACGTTTGTAGGGGTTCTTAGAGCGTGTCTAACACAAATCAGAGGCACACGTGTACTGTTATTACTGCGGTCTCTGCTGAGGGTGTAGGGCATTCACGTAGACAGGAAGGCGCAAGCTTTCGTTCCTCAGAATCTGTGGCTCTAATTTAACATGGTTATATTCAGTTAGTTTTTACAAAGAAGAAGAAGAAGAGGAAGAAAGGAACTCGAACTCGAGCACTTTATTTTATAGGGATTGCAGTTTAGGTTCAATCGAAACTTAACAACTAGTCCTTGCTAAACTACTAACGGATAATAATAATTTAAAGAAGAATTATAACGAGAGAGAGAGAGAGAGAGAGAGAGAGAGAGAGAGAGAGAGAGAGAGAGAGAGAGAGAGAGAGAGAGAGAGAGACAGAGACAGAGACAGAGACAGAGACAGACAGACAGACAGACAGAGAAGGGGGGGGGGGGGGGGGGGAGGGGAGAGACAGAAAGTCTAACGCTGCTCCAATGTTGCGTAACCAGTGACAAGTAGCTTTGCAGGCAGAAGTCACCGTGTAAATTGTTTATTCGTCAGATCCTTTGTAAATACGCTACCAATGCAAGAAAGGTACAACAGAAAGAACAATACATAAAAATAAAAAAATAAAAAATAAAAATATCAAGTTTATTTCCTTATTAAAAAAAAAATCAACAAAAATCACTGAGACCATTCTGAGTCAAGTGAAACATGCTGGAGAAAAAGGCTTCAGTGACGTGACCCGCATCTACATTCCGACGATGTTCTTTCCATGTTTATGAATGTTAACGACTAAGGCAGGAACTGTTGAACTCAGGACTTCTGCACTGCAATTCTCGACATCCCGCGACTTAAAGACAGCTTTACAGTCAATGCACTGTTTCCTGTCTCCTTTGGTCCATTCTTTCTGCCGCAGGAAGTAAGGATCACAAGCGTACCAACTTCAGCTTGACTGAACTCGATAGGTACGAGTCTCGACCAAAATGGGCAACGCTCCACCAGGAACCAATTTTGTGGTCACGGCAAAAGAGGCACGGGCAATACAGCGAAGTGAAGTGTCCCTCTGCCCTATTCATATCGTGGTTATAAACGCAAGAGTGAACAAACCAAACGTGAAACAGGCGGCTCGGCGGCAGCCCCATCTTTTTGTCGTCGCTCCATCTTCCCGCACGGTTCATCTACCCCGGATAGGGATCTACGCTGATGTCCAGCCTCCCTTTTGCTGCACGCCCCGTCTCCTCCCAGCGGTTGCATGGGGGCGTTCACGGCACGGTGAGCAAGTCGTTCAGCTGGAATAACGGACAGAGAGCTTCCCTGCTGTGGAGCTGGAAGAGATCGGTTGCGGGGATGGCCCTGTTGGACTGTCACTTCAGCCGTTCAAACAGCAGGCGAACTGTTCAAACATGTGCGTCACACTACTGTCGCACGATCATGCTAGACTCTGAGCTGTTAGCGTGCTGGGCTGTGAGCTGTTATCATGCTGAACTGTGAGTTATAATGATCTACTGTGACTTATCATGCCTGACTGTGAGCTGTTATCATGTTCTGCTGTGAGTTATCAGGCCCTACTGTGAGTTATCATGCTGGACTGTAAGCTGTTATCATGCTGGACTGTGAGCTTTAATGCTGGACTATGAGTTATCATGCTGGACTGTGAGCTGTTATCATGCTGGACTGTGAGTTATTATGCTGGAATGTGAGCTGCAAACTCCAAACACTGGTTTATGACATCCTTCCTTCCCGGAGGAAGGTGCCGGAAAGCGATGTTCAGAGTGTGTATGAGCTGTTATCAGGCTGGACTGTGAGTTATTATGCTGCAATATGAGCTGTTATGCTGGACTATGAGTTATCATGCTGGACTGTGAGCTGTTATCATGCTGGAATGTGAGTTATCATGATGCAGTATGAGCTCTTATGCTGGACTGTGAGTTATTATGCTGCAGTATGAGCTGTTACGCTGGACTATGAGTTATCATGCTGAACTGTGAACTGTTACCATGAAGAATAGTGAACTGTTCAAACACTGTCACGGTACCATCGCATAATTATACTGTACTGTTAGTCGTTCAAACATTGTGCGAAACGTTCAAACAGTATCACACAACTGCAGCATAATCATGACGGGCTGTGACCTGTTGTCATGTTGCATAGACGCATGACAGACTCCGGCGCATAACTAAGCGAAATAGATACCCTTTTTCAGTGACACATGCAGCGCTGTCCACAACACTATACACACGGCGGTATCCTCAGAGGCTTTTAGAATTTGATGGACAGGTTACACAGGCAGGGATGATGATGAGTTGATGCTTAATGTCCTCAGATGTCATTTGACATATTAGGGACAAGTTGTGACCAATGCCGAAGCACGGTTCAATAAAATCCACATACGTAAGGTGTATGCGTGTTTAGCTGTAACCTGCCACCTGCACTTTTGGCAGAATGACCGGGATTTTTTACGTGCTACTGTGGTAACACGGGGGTGGAACGGATACCGAAATAAGAGTCAGCACAGAAAGTCGACCCTGGAGAATAAAATTCTCCCGCCGTTCCAGCAGGGATTCGAACCCGCGACCTTTCAATCACGAGTCCGGCGCTCTAACCACTGAGCTATCCCCGCCCCTATATAGGCAGGGATCCAGCGAAAGTGGTTGAAATAGTTGACGACCAGCTCCTGTCATGTGCGGCAATTGTCCCATCGTGTGCACTCAGCCACACACCCCAGGACTACAGGCTTCATTATCAGCGGCCACAGCACAATGCAGCGTTACCTGCGGAGGCATCACGGAGGTCTTCCTTCACCCACCATGCAGGATCAAAGGCTGTATACACGTACATATTTAGCTAGACCACCGAGCTGTAATTTTATAACATGTGTTTACTTAGAGCCTAGTGCTAGCGGTGGCATAGGCACGTTGAATGCACCTGTCATTCAGACACAAACTGGACAGAACTCTGGGACATTTGGCCGTTTTCTTAGGGGCATGTCAGCAAAATGTATATCGTCATGGACACAGGACGTCTTATTCTGTTTTAATGCTGTATCCACCCGCGCGTCGACGTACACACACACACACACACACACACACACACACACACACACACACACACACACACACACACACACACACACACACACATTCACAC
>OY757542.1:3231927-3239427 GCA_963584105.1 Alviniconcha strummeri
TCTCTCTCACACACACACACACACACACACACACACACGAATGCACACGTACGCACACATGTACTCACACAGGTACAGTCATTTACGTACTCCCACAAACTAAACACATACACTCAAACACGCTCACGCAGGGTTTAACAAAATTGATAATAATTATGCTCATACCAACCAAATTTCATTGTATTGCTTCCACTAAATTTTGACATTCAAACGCAACAACTGAATCAATAACACGTGAACGTATTTGCGTGTCCAGCAGAAGCAATGCTTAGAGGAGCAGAATGATGTATTTCATCCATGCATCTGCCCATGCCGGACAGGACCACAGTCCCCAGAGAATGCTCTACAGCAAACGCCAAGCATTGGTTTACGATATCTTTTCTCCAACCGCTGCCATGGTTGATTATGCCATAAGTCTCCAAAAACTGCCAGCTAACGAACAGTTTTTCGGTGATGTTCAAACGGCAGTAAGTTTGTATCAGACAACTCAGATTATATCAGACGTTTCTTTCACAACTGACCACGTTGCTTACGCCAGCACAAATAAAACTAAAATCATTTGAATCTAGACGGAATTTCTTTTTCTTTTCTTTTTACCCGGGGCGGATGCATGTCATGTTTACGTGTGTGCTTGGGGTCTTTGTTAGTAAGTGAGTAAATAAACATGGTGCTTAACGTCCACAGAAACCATGAGGCTTATTAGGGACGGGGAGGGGGGGGGAGGGGGTATGGCGGTTGGGGAAGAGGGAGATTATATACCTATCGCTACACTGTCACCACCAAAATGATTCCTGCATTAAGATGGGCAGCGATGAGAGCCATTTTAAAGTTTCAGTAGGAAGTGATGGACAAAATTTTAATGTTTCAGCTAGGAAGTGATGGACAAAGTCACAAGACAGTGTCCACAAACCACAACCTTTTTGAAGAGAAAGGAGAGTCGTAGCGGTATCGAACCGATGTCCTTCCGCTTACCAACCTAACGCCTTACCGCTAGGCCAAACCGGCTCACAGGCTCTTTGTTGCTTCCACAGTCTTAATAGTACCAAAACCTTTCGGAAGACGCTGTCAGCATCGGTGGACAGCTGCGCGGAGATAAAGAGTGCCCTTTCAGCGGCGTAACCAATTCTGTCAGAGTCTGGAGCAATGTGCTGGAAAACTATGCCTGCAGTGTGGTTCTGCAGTTCTGCCCTCGCTTCAGAAAGCAGCTCTTCTGCAAGCATATTTTTATATGGTGGACCTTTTGAAGACCACAGCCTTCATCCAGACCATCGGTACCGACCATGCATGTTAGGCAGAACCACACTCGAACGTAGAAGAATAACATCTTCTTTACACTCACGGAATAAAACTGTTTATAACACCTGCTGTTGACAAGAAGAACCTCGAGAGTATCCACCTTAACACCAGTTGTCATCCCTTTGCCGCATCTCCGGGCGTTGCTTGCCCACTGCTGTCCAGTCCAATGTCCGGCAATGCACCGGCCATCAATGGGCCATGTCCACCATCAGTCACTGGCCACAATGGAGGAGAACAAAAACGTGGGCCTCCTTGACTTTTGTCAGGCCCCTATTAACGGGGACATCTTCCCTTTGCAGTCCAGAGACAGGCCTGACCCCTTTTCATACTGCTTTCTCTTCGCTTGACCCCGACCCCGACCCCGTCCCCGTCCTCGTCCTCCAAGGGGCCTTTATCTTCTTCTCTTTCTCTCCCCTCCTGACCCGCTCTTTCCGTGTTGCCCGTGTTCTCCGTGATGTAGTGGAGGGCCAGACCCTGCGACACCCCGTTTCTCATCCTCTTCTCACAAACGCTAGCCTTTGACCGCGGACCGGAACACCGATGCAGGAGCTCTAGAAGATGGGTCCGGAGGAGTGACAGCGTTCTGTCACTGCGTCGGACTCCGGTGACCTAACGAACGTCTGGCTGTCGTTCCAGGTGTCCCTGTCTCTCCGGGCCTGCCGTGCGGCTGTGGCCGCACACAACACCCACACAACTCATTGTATCGGCCCCCGTCCTTCAAGGACGCTAGTCGGAGGTGGTCGCTGCTAAACAATTGGTGCAGGTCAGGGCGTGAAATACGTGAGGTCAGAGCCACATCCGCGAGGTCAGACAGGGTCAGGGTAAATGGCTGCACCCTTTGGAAGACAATGGGGACAATGCAAGCACGTCCCACAGAAACTGGGGTTTGCCCTTGCAGAAAGCAGGGGTCGAGCGATGAGAAGGATGTGCTGGAGAAGTAAAATCCAGCTGCGCGTGCCTGAGCGACCTTAGGGCGTGCTCTTTTGCATTAGAAATTCAGTCCGGCTACTTTCGTCGTTGACTGTTCTCGTTCGGTGAGAAAACGCCACGCTGCTTATCAGTTTGATGCTATCTGTCCTGGCCCACATGGTCGGAATCATAGGCCCTATAGGCCTATACATTGCTGCATTGAAAGGAAGTTCATCCGGTCCGTTTATTGGGGGTGGGGTGGGGGGGGGGAGGTCCATAGTTACCACAAATGCTTCAGCTGGAAATCCAGAAGAATATGTAGATGTTTTAGTCATAATTAAAGTGTTTATAAAGTGCAAAATCTTGTCCGTAGAGACTGTTCTAAAACAAGCAAGCAAGCAAGCAAACAAGCAAGCAGCAAGCGCACACACACACACACACACACACACACACACACACACACACACACACACACACATCACACGCACGCACGCACGTCACGCACGCACGCACGCACACACACTCACGCACGCAAGCACACACACACACATACACACACACACACCACACACACACCACCCACACACACACACACACACGCACACACGCACACACGCACACACACACACACACACACACACACACACACACACACACTCAAGCACGCACTCACGCACGCACACACACACACGCGCGCGCGCGCGCATGCACGCACGCACGCACGCACACACACACACACACACACACACACACACACACACACACCACACCACACCACACCACACCACACCACACACGGTACGCACGCACAGGTACACACGAGCATATTGACTACATACAGTTTAATTTACAAGAGCATTCACCTCTCAAAAGGCATCTTCTGTTGTCTACACTACTTAGATTCCGAGTATACGTTCTTGACTAGATTAACACGCTTTTGCATTAACTTTCCCTACCATTCCTTTTGCATCCTTTCTCTCTGTTCTTGTCGGCCTTGTTTTCATTTTTCGTGAATAACCACTGCTCAGTTAAAAACGGCATAATTACCTGGTCAGCCACTATGCTGGAAATCCAGTCACCAGACGACAATTTCCGGTCAAGCTCTCTTCTGACCACAATGCGCAGCCCCGTAAAACTGGACACTAGCAGACAGGCACCCCGACACCGACCACGCTACAGATTCGACCCCGCAACCCCTTCAGGTCACAGCAACATGAAGACAGAAAGACCTCGGGTCGGCCAGGTCAAGGGATGCGCCTAGGCCATCGTGGCGTCACAAAGAACCCGTCGCAGATGTCTTTTGACCCTCTTGCTCTTCCTCTTTTAATCACAGGCCTGGGCGTTGACTCAGCCCTGTCTTCCCGACGTCTCGGCTCTCGCGTCTTCCTTTTGTCCCCTGTTCACACAGTCCTCGTGATCACCGTCATTAGCTCTCATCATCGTCCGAACGCTGGTGGGGACTTGAATCGAGGTCAGGATTCCTTGACCAGGGGTGTCTCCATCGTGGTGGACAATAGAAGAAGACTTCCTCCTTTATAGGACAGTGGTTCGGTGGGTGGGGATCTTGTCCACTGAAGCTTAACACTAAAAGTGTGTGTGTTTTCGTCGTCTTTGACCAGCACTGGCGTGATATGATAGGAGTTCTGGGCTCATCTTCGTCGAACTTGAGTTTTTTTGTTGTTGTTGTTGTTGTTGTTGTTTTCATTGATTCGACACAAAATTGATTGTGTCGAGAACTAACATTTAGTGTGTGTTTTTCTTTAAGTACTTTTCATGCACCTTGATTTAACAACATTACCTATGACGCATATTTAGAATATGAATAAAGAGTTGAAGTTGTGCGAAAGTGTATTTCCTTGATCTTTTGAGCACTAAAACAAAGAAGAGGTTGCAAAAATGTAAACAGTTTCCATGTCTTCAGCCTCAGGTAATTACCATAAATTGTAAATGAAGCTCCTACATGAAAGCGATCTAGTAATGATGAGCATGCAGGCAAAGCTGGTTTATATTAACGTTTGAATTAGTCATGGACAATTGATGAGAAATTAATATTAACTTGCCCATCTGTTTGGCTGATGTATTGCGCAGATGACTCACTGAGCTATATGTTCGTTCTCTGCTCAGAAATATATCAAACAGTGATGACTGCTGGGGTTCAGAGAGAAAGAGACAGACAGACAGACAGACAGACAGACAGACAGACAGACAGACAGACAGACAAAGAGAGACAGAGAGAGACAAAGAGAGACAGAGAGAATACGGAATACGAAAATTTTATTCAATAAGGCCATAGCCCCATTTGAAGGGGTGTAAGCACAATAAACCTTGTAATGCAATGCACACGCTGTGTTCAATTTGCTGACGTTGGAATGTTGCAAATGAACAAAGCCGAAGTGAAACTATATAGAGGAGAATATTACAGTACTGTCCATGATTATTAGTTCATCTCTTTCTTATATATCATATCTTTTTCAAGTTCTACACAATAGCAGGGGTTTTCTTCTGCTGAATACTTTATACACAAACAAAGCAAAATATTTCAGGGCGCGTTTCATTCTGCGTAGAGAAAGACACAAAGAGAGACACGGAGAGAGAGCAATATACACAAGTTTCATTTGATACGTTTTCTTTGTAGCATCCGTATTTGCTGGCTTCATGATACGAACTATCAAGGTCTGACCTTGATCTCCAAGCGAACAACAGAGAGACATGTTAAATGGACGCAGAGTTATAAACATTTGGTGATAGGCAGGTGGAAACCAAGTGGTCCAATGTGTTTTGCTGGGCTGAAATAAACTGATCATTCCGCTTCGTTTCTGTTCCTTTTTGGCTGCAAACTTGTCCACAGATTTTTATCAAGTGTCCAGTGCGGTCCAATGGTCCGACCTGCCAATTAGGGGGCCGGACTGATAAAACGTCCGTTCTTTTTTCTGCCTGGCTGCCTTGTCCTCGTCACATTGTGCCGTTCCCTTTTGTCTGTCCAACCCGCTTACCTCCCCTTCCCTTTGTCAACGGAGGTACAAAATATCTGTCCTCGCGGGAGAAAAAATACGTTCGGGATCAAGAACGAATTGTGCTGTCACGGTCACAAAATGAAAGAGCCAGGGATTCTTTTGTGAAGTTCGTGGCTGACCAGAAGCTTTGGTCATTTCGTCCGATGTCCATGTAAAATGAATCCGCGCCTAAAAGGACTTCTGAGCAAACAGAGTCGTAATGGGCGTACTGAGCGTGAAACATTCTTTTGGAGGAAAATGTGGAGAGCCGCGTGCCAGTGCTGTCCAGGGATTTTCTCTTGTCGTCCAGTCGTCGACCCTACCCTCTAGACTCTTTGGTATGTGTTTTGGAAAAGAATTCAACATTTTAGATTCGCGGGTATGTCTTAATCAATCACCGAATTCCAGTGAATTTTACTTGCAAACATGCGCGCGTGCGCGCGCGCTGCGCGACACACACACACACACACACACACACAACACACACACACACACACTACACACACAAAAAACAAAACAACAACAATAAAACAGCATAACAATATATGTGTGTCAGATGGCGTGATGCGAACGAAAAGTGAAACATTGTATTGCTGTTGTCTGTTGTAACAGCTTCCGGTGAGCTTGTTTAGTTCAACTAGCTTAATCGTCACCGCATATATATATATATATATATATAGAGAGAGAGAGAGAGAGAGAGAGAGAGAGAGAGAGAGAGAGAAGAGAGAGAGAGAGAGAGAGAGAGAGATGTGTGTGTGTGTGTGTGTGTGTGTGTGTGTGTGTGTGTGTGTGTGTGTGTGTGTGTGTGTGTGTGTGTGTGTGTGGGTGGGTGGGTGGGTGGGTGGGTGTGTGTGTGGGTGTGTGGGTGTGTGTGTGAACTTCTCGAGAGCGGAGAGAAGAGCAATATAAAAGTGATTAACAACAAAATTAACAATACATAATGTAAATGGAGATCAGGTCGCGCACTTATTCCATTACTTTAGGTCAAAGATCTGTCAGAAGTGTCTCAACGAATTGAGATGACGGAGAACGAACGTTCCCTGACAACTTGCGTGTGAAGTCGTTTCCCTAATCGGTTCCTATACCATGCGTGGACAGCACAACATCTACAGTCAATCCACTCCAACTTCATAGGGTTGTAGGTGAATGCGTGTTCAGCTGTAACTTGCCACCTGCCTTTTTGGCAGCATTACCGGGCTCTTTTACTTGCAACTGCAGTAACACTGGGTGGTACGGAAAGCGAAATAACTGAGTCGATACAGAATGTTGACTCTGTGTGTGTGTGTGTGTGTGTGTGTGTGTGTGTGTGTGTGTGTGTGTCTGTCTGTCTGTCTGTCTGTCTGTCTGTCTGTCTGTCTGTCTGTCTGTCTGTCTGTCTGTCATGTTCAGGACTTCCGGGCTATGGCAGATAATAACTTTGCTTATACTATCGGAATCGTTCGTCTGATTTTAATTCACAGCAGCAACAAATGAAATAACATGTTACAAATATCTGATGAAAACAAACGTGTGACGTTCGCATCCGTCCGTAGGGTAATAGCTGATCTAAACGTTTGCATCCGTCCGTAGGGTAATAGCTGATCTAAACGTTTGCATCCGTCCGTAGGGTAATAGCCGATCTAAACGTTCGCATCCGTCCGTAGGGTAACAGCTGATCTAAACGTTCGCATCCGTCGTAGGGTAATAGCCGATCTAAACGTTCGCATCCGTCCGTAGGGTAACAGCTGATCTAAACGTTTGCATCCGTCCGTAGGGTAACAGCTGATCTAAACGTTTGCAATCCGTCCGTAGGGTAACAGCTGATCTAAACGTTCGCATCCGTCCGTAGGGTAATAGCCGATCTAAACGTTCGCATCCGTCCGCGTAGGATAACAGCCGATGTAAACATGCTGGTCTCCTCTGCAGACGAACGGCTTGCATAGCAAGGCCGGCACAGTACGCTTTGTCTGCTCCGGGGTTGCTTAGCACTCTGCCACCGGCCTGTCAGAGGAAATGCAGCGTTCAGGGTCAGGAAACAAGATTACAGGTGAATCAATCTGAAAGCAACCTACAGAGCTCCGGAGCTTTGTGAAAGCTGAGGTGGCCGCCCTGGGCTCCCAGTCCCAAATGGTCCTTATGGTCTCTGTGGACGTAAAGCAGCATTGAACTTGAACTTGCATGTGTTCGGCACAGAGCTCCAGGAGCTGTTTGAAAGTCGAGGTGGCCGTCCTGGGGCTCCCCGTCCCTAATGGTCCAAAACGTCTCACTGCTGCCGTTGGTAGAAGTGTAGCTTTACGTCCACAGAAACCGTAGGTTTATTAGG
>OY757542.1:3244427-3249427 GCA_963584105.1 Alviniconcha strummeri
CCCGAGCTCTGTATACCAAGTAGGTAGGTAGTGTTGCTTAATGTCCTCCGATGTCGGTTGACATATTAGAGACAAGCTGAAACCAATGCGGAAGCATGGTTCAGTATAGCTTTACGTCCACGGAAACCAGAAGGCTCGTTAAGACGGACAGCCCAGGACGGCCACCTCGACTCTCACACAGCTCATAAACTGTGAGTACACCATGTAGGGAACGCAGCAGCTATATACACAGGCAGACTCAATACAGCAGGCGATCGAGCTAGCTAGGTGGGTGACATGCCATAAAAGTTGGCACAAACTCTCCACAAGCGCGCCCAGGCTGATAACGGTGCGCAGCCTGTCTGGTTCAGGTGACCTCTTCACCAGCACTTGACACCCCAGAGGGCCGTAGCTCTCTTGAAGTCTTCTTCAGCCCGATCCTTGAACCACGTACGCGTCGAGCTCAAGAGGCGGCTTCCGTTATCTGCCGCCGCTCAGAGTCCGCGTGCCTCGAACGGTCGACACAACGTCGTGACAACAGGATGCTGCTATCGTCACGTCCTTCTCCCTTATCGTGACCTCAGCGGGAGAAGACCTGGGGTTACCCTGGAACCGGAGATACTAGGACCACCCTCCGAGCGTCGCTTTCCGGCACCTTCCTCCAAACTCTTTTTTTTTTTTTTTTTTTGGTTACGCCACTGAAGGGGCACTCTTTATGTCCGTGCAGCTGTCCAGCGACGCGGTCAGCGCGCTCCGAAAGGTTTGGGTACTAATATGACTGCGGAAGCAGCCTAGCGCCCAAGCACCCACGTAAACATGAGACGCATCCACCCCGAGTAATAAAAAAGAGGTCCGTCTCGATTCAAACGATTGTGTTTTTATCTGTGCTGGTGTAAACTTTGTTAGCGGCTATAAATGACACGCCTTGTTTTACTTGAGTTGTTTGTAACAAACGTACTACTGTTTGAGCACCAACGAAAAACTGCTCGTTAGCTGACAGTTTTCAGGAACATATGACGTAGCTAAATACGGAAGTGGTTGAAGTTTGCTAGCTAATCTGAGCGGCACGTGATATTCGGGCCAATCGCCATCTGCCGGAAGCGCGCCGCGGGTTGTTCTGGTGATGGATTTATCAGAAATACTTCAGCGAGTGTAATGTAGTGTCTCTGGATCGATTCATCCTCCGCACGTGCAAGTGAATATATTTTTATATGTTACTTGCTGAATGAATGAAATAATGTGCTTTATGAAGTTGTTTTGTTGATGATGTTGGTCTTGTTGTGTGTTATTTTTGTTGTTGTTGAGCGTGTTTTGTGTTTGTGTCTGTCTTTGTGTTTGTCTCTGCTTGTATGTGTTTACCTGTGTGTCTGTCTGTCTGTGCGTCTGTCTAACCTGACTGTGCCTGTCTGTCTCTGTGTGTAAGTGTGTCTGTGTCTGCCTGTCCGTCTATGTCGGTGCGCACGCGCGCGGGGCTGTCTGTTCGTGTGCGCGTGCGCTCGCTATCCTTGTTCGATCCGCCCACCTCCTTCAAATAGTGTAGAGAGGAATGGTCATAGTTCAGAGGAAACTGATGCCCATGGTTCATGCATGGAGTTAACCTAACTTGCGGATAGCTGGGACTTATCCAGTAACGATAGATTTCTCTGTCAGCGTAAGGACGCGCTCATAGGAATAAAAGTTTACCCTACTGCAGAAATACGAAAACTTCCTGAAATATTTAACGACGTAGAACTTTTGCACTTGGTTTTCGATAAGCCGTATCGGGCTCTCCGGTCGAGGTCCACGTGTACAAAGAGCAAACAGCCCGACACTGAAACAAATCGGCATGCAAACCAAACAAAACATCCACCCACCAATCAACAGCAGCAAAAGTGAAGAAGATAGGGGGGGGGGAGCGAGAGCAAGCGAGCGAAAGAGAGACAGACAGACAGAGACAGACAGACAGACAGACAGACAGAGACAGACGCAAACACAGAGACAGACACTAAGACAGAGAGAGACAGACAGACAGACAGACCGAGACCGAGAGACAGACAGACAGAGACAGACACAAACACAGAGACAGACACAGAGAGACAAACAGACAGAGACAGACACAAACACAGAGACAGACAGAGACAGACACAGAAAACAGACACTAAGACACACACACACAGAGACAGAGACAGAGAGACAGAAACAGAGAGAAAGAGACAGAGACAGAGAAACAGACAGACAGACAGACAGAGACAGATAAATAAACAAAACAAAACAAAAACAGCCAAAAAACAACAACTTTCACAGCAACAACAGCAATACAGTTTGGGCCCGTATGCACGAGGAGCAAATGAAGTTAAAGGCGGGTAGATGCACAACGTCCACCGCAGCTGAAGCACAATGTTTGCTGTGTTATAGAGTTCGATGTCGGAATTACTTTTAGATACAGTAATCTAATCTTCATGATAATTGTAACAAACACCGCTACTGAAATCACCAAAGTCGGGCTGCAGCTAACACTCTTACGTTAACTCGTACGTGCAAAAGTATATACCGTGAGCCGGTTTGGCCTAGCGGTAAGGCGTTAGCCTGGTAAGCAGAGGGACCTCGGTTCGAATCCGCTTCGGCTCTCCTTTCTCTTCAAAAGTTGTGGTCTGTGGACACTGTCTTCTAACTTTGTCCCTCACAATTAATAACACATTAAAATGGATCTGATCGCTGCCCATCTTAATGCAAGAGTCATTCTGGTGGTGACAGTGTAGAGACAGGTATGTACTCTCCCTCATCCCCCACCTCCATACCCTCCCCCGCTCCCCCACTTCTCCCCGTTCCTAACAAGCAGGGAGACGGTTGTACACACTACTTCTCGCCCAGCTTGGGTGAACCTCTGGGTATTAGCTGAGGAACGCTAACACTGTAACAGACATTAACATTTCAGAAACAACCCAGGGCCAACAAGTCAGCACTGTCCTACGGCTGAAACAAGATTGAGAGCAGCAAACACGATTTAGCCCGATCCCAAATCCGAAGTTCAGCGACCGAGCAACGAAAACTGTAAAGCGCCGTGTGTGTGTGTGTGTGTGTGTGTGTGTGTGTGTGTGTGTGTGTGTGTGTGTGTGTGTGTGTGTGTGTGTGTGTGTCTGTGTGTCTGTGTCTGTGTGTCTGTGTGTCTGTGTGTGTCTGTGTGTGTTTCTTTACACGGTGAAGGAAATACTGGCGTCTAGAAAAAAATACTAAAACAGGAACTAACCCAGTAACTGTACAGCGTAGAAAAGATTTGTTTAACCTCTCTGTCTCTGTCTCTGTCTCTCTGTCTCTCTCTTTCTCTGGGTTGGGAGGTGGGGGGGGGGGGGGGGGAGTCTCCTAATACCTAACGTAAGAAAGAAAAGAAAACCCTCGCAATCGTGTTACATTATTGTTATCTTTCATGGTGGCGATGGAAGAGGGGGTAAGGGGTATGGTTTCTCTCTGCAAGTCCCCCGGATCCACCCTTAATTGAGTTTCGGTGACAAGTGTGTGAGTCGCGTGCAAAGGGAGGTAGGGTAGGTTGGGGGTATAGTCGCGTGCTCTGCACCTGCCTGTGGTTAGACAGGAGCGCGGTAACCACGCCGCTTTGTTTGCTGTGTTGACACGCACGGGCACAGAGACACACGAAGCCTCTAGCTGTCGTAAAAGGATCGGCGAAACGCCGTCCTGTTTGAGAGAGAGATCGCCTTCTTGGACATAATATGTATTATGTCCAAGAAGGCGATCTCTCTCTCTCTCTCTCTCTCTCTCTCTCTCTCTCTCTCTCTCTCTCTCTCTCTCTCTCTCTCTCTCTCTATATATATATATATATTCTGCACATAGCATGGAAAACAACCAATGAGCCGGTTTGGCCTGGCGGTAAAGGCGTTAGGCTGGTAAGCAGAAGGACCTCCTTCTGTTCAATTCGGCTTCGGCTCTTCGAGTCCCTCTCTTCAGAAATCTGTTTCTCCTCACAGTTAATGAAAAATTAAAACGGCGCTCATCGCTGTCAATCTTAATGCAGGAGTCATTGTGGTGGTGACAGTGCAGCGTTAGGTATGGTCTCCCAGTACCACTGGGATCCTAACACACAAACTTACACACGAGCACAGACACAAATAGCATGCACGCGGGCGAGAGCAGTCGCACGCACGCACACATACATATGTGCACTCGTGTACACACGGGGAGCGGGATAGCTCAGTGGTTAGAGCGCCGGACTCGTGATTGAAAGGTCGCTCGTTCGAATCCCTGCAGGAGCGGCGGGAGAATTTTCTTCTCCAGGGTCAACTTTCTGTGCTGACTCTTATTTCGGTATCCGTTCCACCACCGTGTTACCGCAGTAGCACCTAAAAGATCCCGGTCATTCTGCCAAAAGTGCAGGTAGCAGGTTACAGGTAAACACGCATACACCTTACGTATGTGACTTTGCATGAAGTGACATGGTGCATGGTTGTATGGTGTACACAGAACTTACGCCGAGACGGCAACAGTTTCACTTGGCACAAGCCATGCCAGCGCTGTAAGTGTATACACCACTTCGGGGGATATTCAGAAACGCGCTATAAAAAGCTAGTCACTCATGTAGAATCACATGCGAGCGCAGTGAGTCTGCTCGAGAGCGGAGAATAGCGCTATATGAAAGCAATCATCATTATACACGCATGAGGGGGTTTGGCCTAGCGGTAAGGCGTTAGGCTGGTAAGCGGACCTCGGTTCGATACCGCTTCGGCTCTCCTCTCTCTTCAGAAAGGTTGTGGTTTGTGGACACTGTCTTGTGACTTTGTCCCTCACAATTAATGAAACATTAAAATGGCTCTCATCGCTGCCCATCTTAATGCAGGAATCATTCTGGTGCGATAGCGATAGGTATATAATCTCCCTCTTCCCCAACCTCCATACCCCCTTCCCCTCTTCTCCCCGTCCCTAATAAGCCTCGTGGTTTCTGTGGACGTCAAGCACCATGTTTACTTACTTACACGCAAGCACGTGGCACCAGCCATGTAACAATTAAAACAGTGCTGCAACCGCTTTGGTGG
>OY757542.1:3253649-3268183 GCA_963584105.1 Alviniconcha strummeri
ACGCAGAAAACGCACGGTCAGAAAACTGGACTCTGTATTATAGAGTCAATGACTGTGTGAGACCCTGGTGAGAAGGAGGTATTCATCTGCAAAACAGCCTTGTCGGTTTTTCTGTGCCGCTTACCATTGTTAAGCTTTTCCTTCCGAGAGTTTCGGTTTCCAAGCGGCAAATGAACTGTCAGCGATACCGCCACGGAAGACAAGGGCCAGCTCACTGTACCCTATCCTTAAGGAGACAAAAACGACCCCTTTCCCTACCGTGGTAGGTTTAATAAGGTTATTCGGACGGGAGGGGAAGTTCTTCATCTGCCCTCTAGACGGAGAGCTATAGTCTAGTTGAAGGGGCCGCAGTTGTTCGAGTCGGCCTTCCTTTTCGCCAGGAGTTTGCCGACAATATTCAAAGTAAACAGAACGAGCGCGTGGAACAAGGGGAGACTAGTCTCGCGTTGTTTAGCCCTTTGTGCCCTGCCCTGAAGGGTGCCTTGACACGAAGGTCAAGACATGGAGATGAGGGCTTTTCTTTCTTCAGTCTCCATCAGTGGGAACAAAGGAAGGGAGAATAAGAAAGACGGGGGTGGGGGAAGAGAACACAAACCATGAGTAGGTTATAAACTACCTCTCAAACAGTTAATGAAAAAATCGCCCCGCAAACATCCCCCCCGCACCCCCTCTTCCGCCCCCTTTTTTTTTTTTTTTTTCAGTCGTCTATGATTCTACTACGAATGCCAGGTACAGGGGGAAAACACGTCCAACGTTTGTTCTGTCTTTCAGGTGTTCCGAAATATGATTTCCGCTCAAGAAACAGAAAACGGCAAGATCAAGACGGCTTTCCAACAGTAGTTCAGTTTCCGCTCTCTAGTTGGCCGGTACGTTGCCTTTCTTACCAAGCTGCAGTTTGCAAGGAGGTCCGGCCCGATTTCAGGACAGAGAGAGGGGAGAGAGAGAGAGGGGTAGGGAGGAAGAAGGAGAGGGAGGTGTGTGTGTGTGTGTGTGTGTGTGTGTGTGTGTGTGTGTGTGTGTGTGTGTGTGTGAGAGAGAGAGAGAGAGAGAGAGAGAGAGAGAGAGAGAGAGAAGGAGGGAGTGTGGTGGGGGAGAGAGAGTATGTGTGTGTGTGTGTGAGAGAGAGATGGAGAGAGAGAGAGGTGTGTGTGTGTGTGTGTGTGTGAGAGAGAGAGAGAGAGAGGAGAGAGAGAGAGAGAGAGAGAGATTGTGCGTGAGAGAGAGAGAGAGAGGGGGAGGAGAGAGAGAGAGAGAATGAAAAGAGGGTGGGGAGAGGGAGAGAGACAGAGAGAGAGAGATTCTTCCACCACGCTGCATTGTGCCAGAGGCCACAAATCATTGCCCTTTTTTTTTTTTAACTCCTTCACGTCGTCTGTTGGAACCAGGACGACTTTCCCTTGAATACTGTGCGGCTCTCTTGGCAGCGTGTTTTGTTTTCCAATTAGTCTGCCCACTTGGTACCCAACGGCATGTCGGTTCTAAATCAGTCTGTAGTCGTCTCTCCGCCCGGTCAGGTCCGGTAAAGTAGTTTAGGTGAATGTTTAAAAATCGACTTTCCACGAGCAGTAATTCAACATTGTCACGCCTCCCGGGAATGGCAGAGCAGACACCGTGAGCTGTTTCAGGTCGACTAGCGATATAACAGAATAATACTGGTCCGTTCTTCTTTCATTCCTTTAATTTGTTTTTAACCCGTAAACACAAAGAAATTTGAAAATAAGTATCCATTATTATTAGTAGTATATAGTAGTATTAGTATATCATAAGTATCCATTATCATAATTATTATTAAATATGTGAAAGTCGAGGCCATAGTATATAATAATGGTCTGTATGCGTAACACATAAAAAAGGCTGATGTCGAAAAAGAGCTTATACATGTCCGCCAACTGTTCTCTCTCTCTCTCTCTCTCTCTCTCTCTCTCTCTCTCTCTCTCTCTCTCTCTCTCTCTCTCTCTCTCTCTCTCTCTCGTTTTTTTTGTTTTTTCTTTTTTCTTTCTTGTTCTTGTCCCCCTCGTCACAGTTTCAGGTAATATGTTAAAGGACAAACTCTGCAGGTGTTTTCAGACAAACTGCATAGTTCACCTCTCCAGGGACATGAAAAAGCTGTAAAACCTTGTGAATGGTGTCAGTGTCGACCTGTTTTAATTCAGAAAGGATCACGGATTTACAAAGCCGAGGGGGTTGGATGGATGACGGACCACGTAATTTTGATGTATGCTCACGTTGAGTGACACAGCTTACATCTGCCGGATCCGCCGCACGCGTCATAAAAAATGGTGCACATTATAATATTACGATGCATGGTATAAAGCAAGACGAACTGATCGGTGCCACGCAGGGTGAGCCGGATTGGCCTAGCGGTAAGGCGTTAGGCGTTACGCTGGTTAGCAGAAGGACCTTGGTTTGATTCGCTTCGACTTTCCTCTCTCTTCAAAAGTTGTGGTCTGTGACACTGTCTTGTGACTTTGTCCCTCAGAATTAATGAAGCATTATACTAGTAATGGGTCTCTTCGATGCCCGTCGTAATGCAGGAGTCAGTCTGGTGGTGACAGTATATTCAACGTTAGGTATAGTCTCCCTCTTCCCCCCCACCTCGTGGGATCTCGGTCCATCCCAGTACCTCTTTGGAGACAACTGGGCGTTAAACAAGTTTAACCCTAAGAAAGGAAGTAAACTTTTATCTGCTGTAAAAAGGCATTGAACCCTCCCCTCCTCCTCCTCTCCCTCCCAGTCCCCGACAAAAATGTCGGGGTTCAGCAATACGTGGTTACGCTTGATTGATAACTCGTCAGCAGTATTACTTCAAGTGCATAATCCTACACGTACGTGATAGATCCCGTGAGACAGTAGGAACGAGAAGGTGACGAATGAGGTGTCACGTAAGGGCCCATCGTACATCACTCTGTGTACACCGGCAGGAGACCAATGAGGTAACGAGACAGTAAAATAGACAGCACCTGTCAGCCAGTGGCAGTTTTCTGGTGGAGCGAGTGACGTTGAAGGGAACCTACGGTGTAGTTAGGATGTCAACAGCATGCGCGAGGTATTACGCCAAGGACTTGTGACAACAACTCTGCTTTGTGGTCCCAATCTTCCAGATGTCATATTGTCAACCCCTTTGCTTTATTTGCACTGAAGGTGACGAGCTTGTAAGAATAATTTATATGAGGACGGATGTTTAGAATTTCAAGCCCAAGAGGACATTTATCTATGTTGTGGCGTTGAGGTCATTTTTCTTTCAAATTTGTTTTGGACACGAAGGGGGCGGGGGGGGGGGGGGGGGGGCGTCAAACTAAAAACAAAACCCAAAAAAAGCGGTCGAAAGGACGAGAACCTTTTTGCTGCTGTTGTTCGCTAAGCATGACATGCCCACCTGCACGTTTTCAACACACACATGCACACGCACACAATCAGCCGTGGGCCACATAGCTTCTGAAGCACACAGACGTAAGTGTGCCGAAACGGTCCGAACCACTGCAGCAGGCTTAGTTTGTTGTTGTTTGTGTTTTTGTTGTTTAGAGCCGAACGTGTCAGGGAATTTCAGTCGCAGACTAAATAAAGTCTATGCCACTTTCCCTGTGTTCCAGGTTGCCTTGCCCAACTTTCGAGACCTGGCCCGCTACTACCCCGGGTACTCGCACCACGGCGGTCGCTACCACAACCCACCACGTGCTCGACATGATCGGCCCTCAACCCGGAAGACGCCACGCTTCTGCTTCACGATACGTCCGCCCTACGTCTCTCCTGCGCCCTCAACCGCATCGCAGGACGTCACTCGCTGGGAAGACAGCTCATACGTCTCTCCAAGTTCGGCCACGACAGCATATCTGGCACCGACGGCCTTGAATACATCTTCCACCCTATTGCCTACGGACCTTACCTGGCTGATAAGTATGGGTACCCAAGTGTTGTCAAAACTACACGCCCAGGACCCGATCAGCACGAAGAAGAACTTTTGGGGCAAGCAGGGGATTCTGCGTGTCATCACGTACACGAAGAAGAAGAACCTTCCCAAAGGCCACGTGGCGCTGTGGGACTGTAACCACTTCCACGAGAGCAAGGACTGGATAGCGGGCCACAGTCTCATCACTGTGGAGTTTTGGGAATCGCCTGGTGAGTGAAGCGCTTAATTATTTGATCTTAAGCATAGGCACACTTGAGTTCAGTTCAGTTCAAGATGGTATCTATGCGCTGAGAAAAGCCCATATGCGCTGCACCACCCCCTCTCTCAGAAGTTATAAAAACGATGAATAATAAGTTCCCCAACGTCGCCTTTGAAACAGTGCCAATGTTCGTCTGCTTGACGATGACCCTCTCTCGTCCTTTCAAGGAAAGATCATCTAGCGCTTCTTCTTGCCACGCCTCTCTCCTCCAGGCGATCGATGGTGTGGTATCCTTGGATTTGTGCCCGCAGGTAGTGTATCAGCTCCTCAACACTTCAGATCTTCCAAGACACAAGACACTTGTGATGGCTGCTTTGCCTGCCAGTTTATCTGTTCGACCACTTCCTTTCACTCTTGCATGTCCAGGGCAGTACACCCACAGGGAGTTCTCAAAGGTGGATACTGACCATTGACACATTCCAGTCTGGATATCCTGTTCCACTTTTCTCTTTTGTAGCAAGACAAATTGAGATGACTCCTCCAGTGTGCTTTCGCGTATTCATAGATGCTCAGCTTCTGACAAACTCTGAATCGGAGGCAGAAAAACTACATCTTCAACTTTTAGAGGTTGTCCTATAACATGTCTGTCTGAGTAAAGTTTTTGTCGGAATTCATTACCCAGACTCTTTTCACTCCTTTTTGTGCAAAGAGCAGTAATTGTTAATGCCGATGATTCGATAGAAGGCACTGAAATGGGCGTCGATGGAACTCGTTCCGTTTGTTCTGTTGCCACATTAAGGCGTCATTAGGGATCTGGCAACGCGAGCCTCTCACAAGAGCTTCTGCGTCACAACTAAGTGTGCAGCGCATGGCCTGATGGTCTTCGTATACGACATTTTTCCAGTGACAGTTTTTATAATAATGTAGGTCAGTGGCCTAATGTAGGTCTGTGGCACGTAGAGTTTCAGCTGTGCGAGTTATCTCTGTGGTTGTCCCGGTCTGTCTGTCTGCCCGTCTGTCCTTCATTCTGTCTGTACCCCCCTCTGCCCCCTCCCCCACCCCCACCACAAATCTCTCTCTCTCTCTCTCTCTCTCTCTCTCTCTCTCTCTCTCTCTCTCTCTCTCTCTCTCTCTCTGCGTTTTGTTTGGGGGGGGGGGGGGGGGGGGCGTTTGCCTTGGAAAGTCAATCGATTCATCGATTCCCCGCCTCAACACGATTTAGGCAAGGCGATAGAAAACGAAGCACATGTACTCGTCAGACGAAGTCAAGACACGGATAGCACCCCCCCCCCCCCCCCCCCCCCAAAAAAAAAAAAAAAAAAAAATTAAAAAGAGAAAACATCACCGACAGAGAATGTCTCCGACAGGAATTAGAAAACAAACACTAACTGATAATCTCACACACACACACACACACACACACACACACACACACACACACACACACACACACACACACACACACACACACACACACACAAAATAGACAAAAGAAGAAGAAGAAACAGGTAAAAACAGGTAGGTCAGCACCAAAACGTCGCGTACACTGATAGGACTGATGACTACGTAGCGTTGTTTCTGTGGCTGTTGCACAGGCGAGCAACTAAATAATTATAATGATGTTAGTAATCGACTCCATTGCGTGGAATAGAAAAGCTTGTTGTTGGCCATGATTATGCTGTTTAAATTGGCAGCATGTATAGGCTAAGCCACCAAAGGGGGGGGGGGGGTGGAGGCGGGGGTTAAGTATGTAAGTAACTTGGTGTTTTACGCCCAGTCAACCATTACGGTTATATGATGTCGGACCCGGGGGGGGGGGGGGGAGAGAGAAGGGGGGAAAAAACCCACTAACAACAGCAGCAAATCTCGTGCTGAGGTCAGATGTGCTGGAGACGGTAGGGTGCCAACATCGAAATCTGGTCCGATCTCGTCACCTCATGTCCAGCCCATTGTCAACGCACACCAAGTTCATGATTGCCACCTGTAGAAGGCATAAGGACCGTCATTGTGTTGCATGATCACCGCCTTGCCCCGTGCATGCGGCAATTGGCGTATCAAGGGCTTCGCTGGCGGGGTTCAGTGTTCTCTTTGGGAGTCGTCACCCCAAGCTATTGTCTTGTTTACGGGGTCAGCGTTTGACGCACAAGCGCTCGCTGGTGGCAGATTAGTTTGAATACATTGCCGTCGTGCTTATTGCCGTGCATATTTTTTTTGAAGGTTGCATTGTTATGCGTCATGTTTTGAGACGCGTTAGCCGTGGTTTGTTTTGTTTTGTTTTTATGGTAGTTTTCTTTCACACTGTTATTTCTGTTTTGTTTTGTTTTGTTTTGTTTTTTTTGCTTTTCGAGTCTTTGTTTTATAAGATTTTATTGCGGCTGTGCTCAGAACAGCCAGAAGGAAGGAGAGAGCGTGGTGTAAGTAGCGCCCCCCAGCCACCCATCAACTCCCCAACCCACTCGAGATATACTTCCAACAGATTCTGCCAGTAGGTCATTACTTTACCTTACTGTCGATCTGAATGCGTGTCCTTGTCATTATCGCTCAGGGGTGACCCTGTGTGATTGTCGGAACGTTAAGATCCAGTAACTCGTTGTCTTAATGATTCATTTTAACTGCCCATGCACAGAAGAAGAATATTTTTGTACCTGGTTCCAGCTGATGCCACAAACTGAAATATTCGGCTTCCGCCTAACCAGGGTGATGTACCTATACCGGTGTAGTTTTTAAATCCCGGCCAGCCATGTTGGTCGCATGGAGGGCAACAAAGACCTTGCCGGAAAAGACCAGCTAGCCCCAGAGGGAGCCCAGAGTGTCTGTTTTGTTTTCACACACCTTTACTCTGTGGCCGTTTCAGACTCCAGCTGTTTTGTTTTCACCCACCTTTACTCTGTGGCCGTTTCAGACTCCAGCTGTTTTGTTTTCACCCACCTTTACTCTGTGGCCGTTTCAGACTCCAGCTGTTTTGTTTAACCCACCTTTACTCTGTGGCCGTTTCAGACTCCAGCTGTTTTGTTTAACCCACCTTTACTCTGTGGCCGTTTCAGACTCCAGCTGTTTTGTTTAACCCACCTTTACTCTGTGGCTGTTTCAGACTCCAGCTGTTTTGTTTCACCGACCTTTACTCTGTGGCTGTTTCAGACTCCAGCTGTTTTGTTTCACCGACCTTTACTCTATGGCTGTTTCAGACTCCAGCTGTTTTGTTTCACCGACCTTTACTCTGTGGCTGTTTCAGACTCCAACTGTTTTGCTTCACTGACCTTTACTTTGTGGCTGTTTCAGACTCCAACTGTTTTGTTTCACCGACCTTTACTCTGTGGCTGTTTCAGGGTCCCCCCCCCCCCCCCCCTTTTTCTTTTCTTTTCTTTTTTTCTCATTTTTTTCTTCACCGACCTTTGCTCTGTGGCTGTTTCAGGCTCCAACTGTTTTGTTTCACCGACCTTTACTCTGTGGCTGTGTCAGACTCCAGCTGTTTTGTTTCACCGACCTTTACTCTGTGGCTGTTTCAGACTCTCAACTGTTTTGTTACACCGACTTTTACTCTGTGGCTGTTTCAGGCTCCAACTGTTTTGTTTCACCGACCTTTACTCTGTGGCTGTTTCAGACTCCAACTGTTTTGTTTCACCGACCTTTACTCTGTGGCTGTTTCAGACTCCAACTGTTTTGTTTCACTGACTTTTACTCTGTGGCTGTTTCAGACTCCAACTGTTTTGTTTCACTGACCGTTACTCTGTGGCTGTTTCAGACTCCAACTGCTCGCGGATGGACAGCGACCCGCGCTACCTGAAGCACAGCGCTGACCCCTCCGGGGGCCCGAGGACTGGCGCTTGGGAGAGGGCCCCCCCGCGGGGCCGTGAGCAACCGTTCCTCCTGCCGGCCGTCGTGGAGGCCAGCAGGCCCCACCCTCATCTCCGCCACAAGCACTGGGAGAGACAGTTCATCGCCAGGCACCACCTGGCTGGCCACCAGGCAGGCCACGTCGGCAGGGGCAAGGAAGAGAATTCCATCGGGCGGTTCAACTCATAGCACCCGCTCTGACTGCTGCGTTTTTTTGGTGTGTTTTTTCTCCCCTGTGCTCATAATAGTCTGGTGGTTAAACGAACTGTGTGGCTTTCTCGCCTACCCCTTCCCCACTGCACCTCCCAATAAAAGAAGAAAAAAGGCTTGATCGCGTGAGTGGACCTTTCGCGAAGACAACTGACTGGTGTGCCCTTCAAGTCTTACACGACTGCAAAATAAGACTGGCTTTTGTTTTGAAAGTCTTAGCCCTGATGTTACCCTGTGTGGTTGACTGGGGTCAAAACACCAACTAACTAACTTCTGGGGGTCAGTTAAATTGTCAGACCAACAGTAAAGATTCGCGGTACTCGCCTTTCAGCAATCCTCCTCACTACCCACCCACGCATCTAGACACAGTTGCTAGACGCTAAAGATTTGGATTCTACAGAAATCGGTGACATGCATAGGTACCGAAGTAATTTCAGATTTTCGTGACATTTTGTCCTCCCTGTTTTTGTTGTTGTTTTTCACGCCGTTTCCTCCATTAAATTTGTCAAAAGCCGTTTCAGAAAGTATCTTTGACGTTTACCACTACCAGGCCTTGCAAAACTGGCTGGCAGTTCTCCACCCGATATATGGTGCCTTTTCATCCGTGGAACCTTGCCTTCCATACAAGCATTTGTCAGTCTCTTTTGACACTAATACTGAAACATTCCAATGCCAAAAAACTTTTATTTTGATTGTTTCGCCTGACTATGCAATTATCGTTTCAGATATTCACAATCCCACATCGGTTTTCGCCAACGTAATAGAAACAAAAATGCGCCAGGGTTTAAATGGCACACAAACAACCAGGCAAGACTTGCCGTGCACGTATACTTACAAGATACGCTGACAGTGACAAATTGTAGTAAGACCTGGCGCGTCTTCCCAACAAGATACCAACACTAAACCACAGTGATGAAGCCGAGCAAGGGTCACCAGTGACGTGAACAGAGGTTTCCTCTCCAGAGTGGTCTCCCTGGTAATGCCCGCGACGTGTTTGTGGGCGTTTCAAACAGGAACAGAATTCAGTCTGTACCACAAGTGCCGCAAACCTGATGTCCAACCTGGGAAATCGGGGCGAATTCCGTTCACAACACGAAACATTATGGCAGTAATTATGCCAAGGTTTGGACTCTGTACAGTGGGGATCGTGAGTCACTCTACTCGGAATGCCGTAAGTTATCCGGCCAAATCGCCGGCTATCCGTGCACCTCCCCCCCTCCCCTCCTTTTCCCCCCCACTCCCTTCACCAACCCTTTACAGAGTCAAGTATGTAAATCGTGTGCTGGCAAATGCTGTTTTTGTTTTACAACACAAGTACACATGTACTACTATTGCAAAACTGTACCAAAGCTTTGTCCATGTACATATGTAATACTGTTGCAACACTTTGTACCAAAGCTTTGTCCGTGTACATATGTACTACTATTGCAAAACTTTGTACCGAAGTACATACGTACAATACGTACAACGTTCGTGTACATACGTACATCTGTGTACCAAAGCCTTGTGTTAAAAGCGCATCCGCCAAATAGACCTAGAATTAAGTAGCCATTAAGAACTGAAACAACAGTGAAAGGAAGACAGCAAGGAAACTACCATCTTGGGATGGGAATGGGCTAAAAAAGAAAAGGTGTGCTTTTTCTGTAGGTATATGTTGGAATTTGTTCAAATTCGACATTTGAAAGTACCCCAAATACGGCGACGAGCGCTGCTGTTTTAATCAAGTCTTTGATGTCATGGGTGCATCTGGCAGGTGTTGCCGCCATGTACTCACGTCACGAATCATCCATTTTCAGCTGTTCGTCGGTAGATAGTTGACCAGCATGGCTGCGTCCCGAGGAGCTGGAATTTTGAGCAAAAGAACAAAGACCCCCCAAAAATCTGCCATACCCTGTAAAATTTCCGTCTGAAATATGCACGGACGCGTATATTTTCCGGTCCTATAACACATCTAGTTTCAGTGCTACGAGTTTTGATGAAAATCCTTTTAAATGCCAGTGTGAAAAAGAAAAGAAAACGGCTGAAAGGTTTCAGATTTTGAACTTTTTTTTTTTTTTTTGGTGGTCGTTTTTAAGTGATATTATGGCAGTGAAGGCTTTAATAGTGATGTACAACCATGCGAAACCTGCCAAATGGAAATAATTATTTGCGTACTTTCAGCGTTTTCAGGCCAGCTTGCGCTCTCACTAAGTGTCCCCTTTAATCCCAGTTGTGGGTAGTTAGTTTATCAGAGATACTGACGAGGGGCTCTCAGGCTTTGCCGTGAAGAGTCCTGACGGTGCAATTGATATGAACGTTCTGACGCAACTTTCTGTACATTTATTTAAAGGTGCTGTGAAGCTCACTGATTACATTCGTATACCGGTGGCTGGAAATGCAGCCACTGAATCGAGTCTAAATTGTCGCTCCTTCTGTAACCATTGCGTAATGCTTGGGGTACTTCATGCGGTATGGCATACAGATGTGTAGTCTTTTGTAGCAGAAGTATCTGTAATACGGCACAGCAACAGTTCTGTCTGTCTGCAGAACTCTTTTGACACCTTCGTGTCCGCGGCCTGGTCCTTCGAATGTAAATTTGTTTTCAGCCAGTTAGCTGCACCCACACTCTACGTTGCATTCTTGGTTAAACTGATCTCGAATGATGACGGGCGAATTCAGTTCATTACCCAGCTGAAGAAGGCTATGAAGAGGGCGAGGGGGAAACAGCAACGAGTACTTTCTCCGAAGTAGAAGTCCCAAAACTGTGGTTGTGAAAGCCTGTCGCTTTCACTCGGGTATGTTTCTCTTAAGGGTAACTCCCCTTTTAAGCCTGTTTCCTGGGCCTGTGTAGAGAGCTGGGCCCATACGTATGATGAGCAACGAAAGTTAAAGGCGGATAGCCACTAATCCCCATTTGCTAAATAGTGTGTAAATCCGACTCTCCTTCCACATATATGAGCCGTCAAAAGGCTCCAAACTAGCTGTTTGTTAGTCTTTAGTTTTAGACCAAGAAAGTCCCTTGTTCTACCAACAATGCAACGCGCGTGACGTCCAAAACTCGAAACTGATTGGACACCGCGTGACAACAGCCTTGATAACAGCTTTGTCAGTTTCAAGTTCAAAGTTCAGTTAAAGTTTACTTCGATTGTAGCAGACACCAGTGACCCAGTGACCTCTTCCCATTCGAGATTTTCATGTCTCCTCATCGCCGTCTGCATTGATTATGTGATGTGATGCCAGAATCAAAATGTTGTTGAATAATTTGTGGTTTTTCAGTCACACAAACGTTCTTCTTCTCATCAGCAGTAGCCTCTGTTAGAAACAGCAGCGTTTAGGCTGCTTAAACGTAGAGAAAATGTCTTTAACTTCAGTGCGTTTAGTCCGGCTGGATATCCCAGTTTGCGCTCCACACGTGCCGATTTCGTCGGTGTCGACACCGTTCAAGAGATTAACACGATTAAGGGGGCTATTTACTCCGCATGCATATGAGTCGGTGAATATTATGTGAAATTTCGTGTAGGTGTGTTTCCGTTACAAAAGAGGCCTCACCGGGTAAATGCTATCGTATGTGGCTTCGTATTACTATGGTATGTTTCAGAGCACACACACACACACACACACACACACACACACACACACACACACACACACACACACACACACACACACACACACACACACACACACATATGGATGAAACAATGCCTATGAATGATACATATATACTGTAAAATGATTACAGTATTTTGTGCTGTAATTGTAAACATTTTTATCTCGGTAACTCTTTCGTTCCCAGATAGATGTTGGTTCGGGCAGCTATTTTTGTCTTCAAATATCTGCAATTGCGCACATGTAATTGGTGATTCTGTGCAGTTCTGACGTCAATCTCTTCCGCGACATTCATGCTCTCATTCCATCCCATCTAATGGTATGCTTTTTAAAATCTAAATATATTTTTTTACTCTTCACATAGACAGGTAAAGGAACATACCACACACGCGCGCGCGCGCGCGTACACACACACACACACACACACACACACACGCACGCACGCACGCACGCACGCACGCACGCACGCACACACACACACACACACACACATGTGCCATTCCGCTTTCATTTAGTGTGCTTTAGTGCCATAAACAGTCCTATGACCCTCTCACAAGTACTTGCAAGTGTATACGTGTAGGTTATAGTCATTATTCTCTTGGTGCCTTGTACTAAAAGGATAATAACGTGAGCTGCTAACTTCTAATCATTCTCGTGGTACGACCGTCATCATCGTGACCTCAGAAAACTTGCAACAAATATAGAGAGAGAGAGAGAGAGAGAGAGAGAGAGAGAGAGAGAGAGAGAGAGAGAGAGAGAGAGAAGGCAGGCTCTCTGTGACTTCTGGGCACCGTACCGTGCAGGAAGGACTGAGTATGGTGTCATGTAGAGAAAGTATAGCAAAGTCCAAGCAAGTTTTGTATTGGAACCTTTTTTGTAAGAATTTTCGCCCTTGGGGGCTTTGTCAAGGCCTGCTCGGTCGGCTTGACTGATTCCTGTAGTTTTGTAGGAATCAGTCAAGCCGACCGGGCAGGCCTTGACAAAACCCCGAAGGGCGAAAATTCGGAGTAAAAAGGTTCCAATACAAAACATGCTTCGAATTTGTTTATACTCTCTCTCACTCTCTCTCTCTCTCTCTCTCTCTCTCTCTCTCTCTCTCTCTCTCTCTCTCTCTCTCTCTCTCTCTCTCTCTCTCTCTCTCTCTCTCTCTCTCTATTCTCTGTGTGTGTCTGACACAACACCTTTTTGATGAATGTGTCATTCCATTTTCATTGTAATCAGTTTGAAAGCAACCAGCACAAAGCTTCCCAAAGTAGAACAGTCTTCTGGAGAGAAAACAAACTGAAAGAGAGAAAATGCCCATTTAAAAGAAAGACGAAAGAAACAAATGGTACGACATATTTAGAGGAGGGGAAGAACACCCACCACCCCCCACCCCCATACACACACACACACACACACACACACACACACACACACACACACACACACACACACACACACACACACACACACACACACACAGGCCCAAAGACACACCGAGAAACAGAGTAATCGAACTGACGTGAACATGAAGACGTACACACCTTCAACACATGTGTTCTGGCCCACGGAGTAGTAGTAGCCAGGAGTGCACAGACACAGGCCTTTGAAACACGTAGAGTTCCGTGCCTCTGGACAGTCGCTGTCAGCACTGCAAGTACTGTTCAGCAGTCCGCTAGATAAAAGACAATCAGCCTGCGTCAGAAATCGTGTTGGTGATCCGTAAGTTTACATGTATCATAACGGTTCAGCCAGTCCGCTAGATAAAAGAACCAGTCGGCATCAGACAGCTTGTTCGCGATCTGTGAAGTTCACCAATCACAGAAGGTATCGGCGCTGCAAGCTCAGATACACGAAGCAACTAAAGATAGTCAGCAGATAGAATATTATTTGTTTTTGCAAAGTATAGACCTGCCTTGTTTTCATTTGTGTCCTCCGCTTCAATGGATGTGTGTTGTCCGTTTAAGTTGGGTGTGGGTTACGTTCTGTAGTCCGTATACTCCTGTCTGCTGGCACCTGTGTGTGTGTGTGTGTGTGTGTGTGTGTGTGTGTGTGTGTGTGTGTGTGTGTGTGTGTGTGTGTGTGTGTGTGTGTGTGTTTTGGCCCTTTAATTCGCAATGGGCTATGTGCTCCTATTTAGAAAAAAAGAACACATAAAATGGTACACGATGATGACGATGCTGGTGATGGTGATGCTTAGTATTATGATTAATAGTATTGTTATGTGCAGGCCGGTACATTCAAGACCTGTTCCTCTCGCGCTTCCTCTTTCCACGCCTCTCTCCTCCAAGCGATCAGTGGTGTGATTTCCTTGGCTTTGTGCCCGCAGGTAGTGTCCTCAAGCTTCTCAGCACTTCAGATCTTCTGAGAAGCGAGCCACTTGTGAGGGTGCTCTGTCTTCATGGATGGTAGTCGCACCTTGCTTGACAGTGAAGTCCCACCCTGACTGGTCTTTGGTGACTGAGCCATCAGTGTACACTATTTGAGGTTTTCTGTTTTCTTGAATGAGAAGCTTGATCTCTGACTCTGTTTTGCCTGCTGGCCATTCTCGACAGTGCTTTCCCAAGTTTTCTGGCATGAGTGTCTCATAGAGACGCCGGAATCGGTTTGAGTACCTTTCCCACTCCTTCTAACCTACCTCAGGCTTTAATCGGAGAACATTTGTCAGCTCTGGATTCTCAACAGAGGAGACTTCAATTGTTGTGCGGGAAAGAGATGGATAGTTAGAGAGGGGAGGGGTTGCAACAGCTGGATAAAGTGTGAGAACAGATAAGGATCGACATGCAAACAGAGACAAAGAGAACGACGAAAAGG
>OY757542.1:3268383-3312901 GCA_963584105.1 Alviniconcha strummeri
TGATGTGCAGATAGTTACAATTACTAGTGCGATTTTGACCCTCGTAAGCTTTGGAACGCAGCATCAAAAGACGGAATTAATAATTGTGTAGTGATATTACTAATTATATAGACATAATAAGTAACTATATTTAAATGATTAGTAACTGTGTGCTTTTGATGCAAGTATGCCTTTTACCGTGTAAGTCAAAAGGACATGTTTACAACCTTTGTACAAAATTACAATCATGTGCTTTTGACGCTTGTGGGGCGCCATACAAGCGTAGCCTGACCAAAATAATTACGGAGATCTACAAAAACCAAACCGACGCAAGCCTAACCTCGTGAGCCGGTTTGGCCAGCGGTAAGGCGTTAGGCTGGTAAGCAGAAGGGCCTCGGATCGATTCCGCTTAGGCTCTCCTTTCTCTTCAAAAAGGTTGTAGAGAGTGGACACTGCCTTGTGACTTTGTCCCTCACAACTGATGAAACATTAAAATGGCTCTCATCGCTGCCGATCTTAATGCCCGAGTCATTCTGGTGGTGACAAGGTAGCGATAGGTATAAAATCTACTTCTTCCCCCACCTCCGTACCCCTTCCCTTCCCCCTCTCCCCGTCCCTAATAAGCCTTATGGTTTCTGTGGATGTTAAGGGCCATGTTTAGGCTACTTACTTAGCCTAAGCAACACAAAACAAAATAAAAACTGTATTGCTGATGTTTGCTGACACCGACAGTCAGTTTAACCCCTTGACTTCCCCAGCCTGTAAAATTTCCGGGCTGAAAGACGCACGGACGCGCCTGCAAACAGTATATTTTCCGGTCCTGTAACATGTCTACTTTCAATGCTATGAGTTTTGATGAAAGCCTTTTTACATGCTAGTGCTGCAAAGAAAACAAAAAAGGTTAAAAGGTTTCAAATTTCACACTTTTATTGGTCGTTTTCAAGTGACTTCGTGGCAGTAAAGGAGTTAATATACTGACATGAAATAAGCGACAAAAAAAAAAAAAAAAAAAAAAAATGGCAAAAACTCACCGTTCCTTGAGTTTGGCCCGACGCGCGACGTGGGCAGAAGTGAGAGGTCCGGCCTCCGCCTGACACAACACCTTGATCATACCTGTCTCCTGGGCCATGGCCAGTGCCAGAGACACGCTGCCGTGCACGTACACATCGTTCGTCAGGCGCTCGTACGCCGCCATGTCTGCAGGCACGATGATCTGAGGGCGAGAACGAGGCGAAAAACTTTTATATTTGCGCCGTGTCGGCAAATTCACGCTAGCGATCATATTTATTAATTGTGTGGAGGCAGCTTAGTCTTTATTCCCCAACAAAATGAACAAACAGGTACATAATAAAATTTTAAAAAATTAAAAGCAAATTCACGCTTGTGATCATATCTATTAATTGTGTGGCGGCAGCTTAGTCTTTATTCCCCCACAAAATGAGCAAACAGGTACATAATAAAAAAATTAAAATGCTGCTGTTGTAAATTAATCAGTTGTAAGACAGCTTGCAACCCAACTCTTGGTTTTAATTCAGCTGTAGACCAGCTTGTAACCCGATTCTAAATATAATTATCTGTAAAACAGCTTGTAACTCGACTCTCCGATTAAATTAATAGCTGTAAACGAGCTTAAAACACGACATACATATCAATCAGCTGTAAACAAGCTTAATTGTAATCCGACTTTCAGAGTAAAAGCGATCACCTACAATTTTGTAAACCAAGACAATCAGCCGTAAACCAGCTTGTAACCCGAATCTTGGTTTAAAACAGCTGTAAACCCAACACTTTGGTGTAAACCATCAGCTGCGGCCCAGCAAGTAACCACACTCTCGGTGGAAATTAATCAGCTGTAACCCGACACTTTGGTGTAAAGCCATCAGCTGTGGCCCTGCAAGTAACCACACTCTCGGTGGAAATTAATCAGCTGTAACCCGACGCTTTGGTGTAAAACCATCAGCTGTGGCCCAGCAAGTAACCACACTCTCAGCGTAAATTAATCAGCTGTAACCCGACACTTTCCTGTAAAACCATCAGCTGTGGCCCAGCAAGTAACTATACTCTCGGTGTAAATTAATCAGCTGTAACCCGACACTTTCCTGTAAAACCATCAGCTGTGGCCCAGCAAGTAACCATAATCTCCGTATAAAGTAGTTAGCGGTAACCCTACTTGGTAAATTAACTCACCCTAATCTCCGTTCTCCTCTTGTCAGCTTCGCGGATTTGTAGACTGTATGCACGTTGTATTTACGGAGTCGCTTGCCAAGTGGTATAGTTTATTGTCGGCGAATCGGGTGTCTCTTATACTGCATCCTTTGTTATAATTCTCTCTTCTGTCGAGCACAATGACCTCTCTTTGTTGGTTCCATTCCGAAAGCCCTTTGACATTTTTGTATGGGTCACGGGAGTATTGACCTCTTCTGAGCAAGCTGCGTTGTAGAAGTAACCAGGTGTATTTGGTCCGCACAATGTGACAGACACACACGGTCTCTGACAATAAACCCGCTTTTGGTGGTTATTGTTGGCTTTCTTCAACCTCGAATCCAAGAAGGAATATACTGTTAATATAAACCGGAGACGCTGATCGCGGCATTTATTTATTTTTTATATATTTTTTTTACTGCTATGCACACTTTGCTGATATTTTTATTTTTACACTCCGTGTAGAACCTTAGCGTTGACCTCGACCTGATTCAATTATTATGATAATTATTTTAACGCTCTTCGAATGTTGTCGGCTACATGGCGTGATTTGTAACCTCATGATTTGTGAAAATATCGTATGACTGCTCTCTCTCTCTCTCTCTCTCTCTCTCTCTCTCTCTCTCTCTCTCTCTCTCACACACACACACACACACACACACACACACACACACACACACACACACACACACACACACACACACACACACACACAACACACAGAGCAAGGACTAGTTGTTAGTTTTGGGCTGAACCTAAACTACAATCCTTGTAAAATTAAGTTTTGGTGTTCAAGTTCAAATTCGAGTTCTCTCTCTCTCTCTCTCTCTCTCTCTCTCTCTCTCTCTCTCTCTCTCTCTCTCTCTCTCTCACACACACACACACACACACACACACACACACACACACACACACACACACACACACGCACGCACGCACGCACGCACGCACGCACGCACGCACGCACACACACACACACACACACACACACACACAGAGCAAGGACTAGTTGTTAAACAGTTTTTGGCTGAAGCTAAACTACGATCCTTGTAAAATAAAGTTTAGGTGTTCAAGTTCAAATTCGAGCTCTCTCTCTCTCTCTCTCTCTCTCTCTCTCTCTCTCTCTCTCTCTCTCTCTCTCTCTCTCAGACACACACACACACACACACACACATACACACACACACACACACACACATACACACACACACACACACACACATACACACACACACACACACACACACACACACACACACACACACACACACACACACAGCAAGGACTAATTGTTAGACAGTTTTGGGCTGAACCTAAACTACAATCCTTGTAAAATAAAGTTTTGGTGTTCAAGTTTAAATTCTCTCTCTCTCTCTCTCTCTCTCTCTCTCTCTCTCTCTCTCTCTCTCTCCCCCCCCCCCCCCCCTCTCTCTCTCTAGCGTTCTAAAACAAGATCCAAACACAACAATCTGCTTCTGAACCATCTGTGGAGCTGTGTTTTGAAGTTGGTAAGTGAATTGCATGACTTTATTTGAGTTGGGATAGTATTCCACAGGGATGCGCCTGAAAATGAGAAGCTACTTTTAAAAGGGTCTATTCTAGGTTTGGGCAGAGTTATGAATCGAGATGTGGTGCGAGTGTTGGAACAGATAAAAAGCTTTTCAAGATACGGAGGCGCAAGTTTTTTGTATGCTTTCAATACTAACATTACCTTACTGAACATAAGCCTTTCTTTGTAGCGTAGCTTTGTATCGGTTGTCAGATATCATCCATTTTGCAGGTCTTCCGTGAAGAGAATTACGTTTGTTAAATAAGATATCACTACAGTTGATGCATAGGTTAGGTGAGGGGAAATATGAGCAGGGTGAAACAGCTTGCCTTTAGCAGTGTCCACAAAGTGTCTGAGCTGTGACAGCAGACAAAGATATTTTGATACTGTTTTACATGTGCCGGTAATGTGTGGTCGCCAGCTAAAGTCATCATCAATAATAACGCCAAGGTGCCGGTGCTCGTGAACTTTTGTTCAGTATGATTGTCTTTAAGACTAAGATTAAGGTGAAGCGGGCGAAGAGAGAGAGAGAGAGACAGAGACAGACAGACAGAGACAGAGGCAGAGTTAAGGTGAAGCGGGCGAAGAGAGAGAGAGAGAGGGGGGGGGGGGGTGAGAGAGAGAGAGAGAGAGAGAGAGACAGAGACAGAGACAGACAGACAGAGACACAGAGAGACACAGAGAGACAGAGACAGAGAGGCACAGAGAGACAGACAAGACAGACAGACAGAGAGACATAGAGACAGACAGACAGACACAGAGACAAACAGGCAGACAGACGAAAAGGACAAATAAATAACACACACACACACAAACGCAAAAAAAAAATAATTAAAAAATGCATAAGATCACATCCAAGCAGACTCGTTCTGTCACACGGACAGACAGAGACAGAGAGACAGACAGACAGACACAGAGACAGACAGACAGACAGACAGACGAAAAGGACAAATAAATAACACACACACACACGCACACACACACAAACAAAAACGACTGCATAAGATCACATCCAAACAGGCTCGTTCTGTCACACTGGGTGAATATCTAAAACCTCACTTCAGAAGACGACCATATCCATGCTAATTAGCCAGCGAACAAGAGAAACTGACTGGAACTCGTAAATTATAATATATAATTATGCATTGGAACAAATACCTTTTCTGCCGTTCGCGTTGTTCGCCATAACACACAGCGTCAAAGCTGTTGCCGCTAATACTGTAAACAGCACAGGTACATGAAAGAAAGAAGAAGAAAAAAGAGCCAACCCTGTTCTACGATAAGACACAAACGTGTGACCGAATAAAGAAAAGGGAATTCATGGAGACTGCAGGGGGCTATGTTGGGATAGAGAAACACCACTTGTATCGACTTCGAAACGTCGAAAACACATCGCTGAAATTACGTTGTTATTGATCGCTTTTACATAGCGCTGTTCTCCGGTCTCGAGCAGACTTACCGAGCTCTTGCCACAAGTGATTCTAAACTAAGTAAGTAAGTAAGTAAGTAAGTAAGTAAGTAAGTAAGTAAGTAAGTAAGTAAGTAAGTAAGTAAGTAAGTAAGTAAGTAAGTAAGTAAGTAAGTAAGTAAGTAAGTAAGTAAGTAAGTAAACATGGTGCTTAACGTCCACAGAGACCATAAGGCTTATTAGGTACGGGGAGAAGGGTGGAAGGGGGTATGGAGGTGGGGGGAGAGGGAGATTATATACCTATCGCTACTCTGTCACCACCAGAATGATTCCTGCATTAAGTTGGGCAGCGATGAGAGCCATTTTAATGTTTCAGTAGGAAGTGATGGACAAAGTCACAAGACAGTGTCCACAAACCACAACCTTTCTGAAGAGAAAGGAGAGCCGAAGAGGTATCGAACCGAGGTCCTTCCGCTTACCAGCCTAACGCCTTACCGCTAAGCCAAACCGGCTCACAGATTCTAAACGAGTGACTGCTTCCTTTTATAGTGTGATTTAAAAAAAAAAAAAATTTTTAAATATTCCTCAAAGTGCTGTATCATTGGCCACAAAAACGTGTTTGTCGCGACAAACATTGTAGTTGTCGCAACAAAACTTTGTCGCGACAAAAATGATGCTTGTGGCAGCTCCCGCCAATGATAGTGGTGCACTTACGGCGCTGTTTGGTTGTTACATCGCTGGTGCCACGCGAAACCGACGCCATCTCGGCGTGTTCTGTGTACACCATACAACCATGCACCATGCCACGTCACTTCATGCAAAGCCAATATGCGTAGTGCATGCCTCTTTAGCTGTAACATGCTAGCGGTATTTCCGCTTTTAATTCGCCAACGTCAATTAGGAACCGAGTGGGCTGAAACTTGTGCACCACACAGTGGAGTAATCATCTATAATGAAAGAAAACATACCGGCGGGGTTTTATTGGCAGAAGATCGATGAGCAAAACAAACTCGACCACAATGTTTACATGGCCCGAGAGCAGCTGGGGGGAAATAAAAATAATAATACCGAGAACTTTTTAGGTGCATGTTGTGTTCACTAGGCGCTGTACAGTGAAATATTCTGAGTTTTAAAAATATATATATATATAAAATGTCATCACACTCGCGTTTACTTCAACCTCATCAAACCATATCAATCACCAAACATATCCACAGGACATAAACAAAAGACGATCACTCAGTATTTTATCATATCTGACGCAGCTCACAGAACTACAAGCAACACTGAGCTGACTTGCGATCTACTCAAAGCAATACAGAATTTCAGTTTAACATTAAATGACGCGGGGATAATAGAACACAGCATTAACACAACACAACGCAACACAACAAGCACGCACGCAAACACTCACTGACACAAGCACGTACGCACACACGCACGCACATAAAACTACGTGCACGCACGCACAGACACACGCGCGCGCATGTACGCGCGCGCGCGCGCGCACACACACACACACACACACACACACACCACCACCACTCTCCCTCCCTCTCTCTCTAGCTAGAAGTGAGAGCTGCGCTGGCTAGAACTCACCGTTCCTTGAGTTTGGTCCGATGCGCGACGTGGGCAGAAGTGAGCGGTCCCTCCGCCTGACACAACACCGTGACCATGCCTGTCTCCTGGGCCATGGCCAGTGCCAGAGACACGCTGCCGTACACGTACACCTCATGCGTCAGGCGCTCGTACGCCGCCACGTCTGTACCTACGACCATGTGGACAGTGGCATATTTTTATATATACAATCAGGGTTCAGGAGCTGTGTGAAAGTCGAGGTGGCCGTCCTGGGCTTTCCGTCCTAATGAGCCTTACGGTTTCTGTGGACGTAAAGCAACATTGAACTATGCTTCAGCATTGGTCACGGTTTGTCCCTAATATGTCAACCGACATCCGAGGACATGAACAGGCTTGATGCTGGGAGCGCGATCTACCAAGAACACGGCTGACACTTCTTGGCCGTGTCACGTATAAACCAAAGCAGAGCTCAGAGCTGTGTGAGACTCGAGGTGGCCGTAAACACGGTGCTTAACGTCCACAGAAACCGTACGACTTATTAGGCACGGGGAGAAGGGGGGAAGGGGGTATGGAGGTGGGGGGAGAGGGAGATTATATATATATACCTATCGCTACACTGTCACCACCAGAATGATTTCTGCATTACGATGGGCAGCGATGAGAGCCATTTTAATGTTTCAGTAGGAAGTGATGGACAAAGTCACAAGACAGTGTCCACAAACCACAACCTTTTTGAAGAGAAAGGAGAGCCGAAGAGGTATCGAACCGAGGTCCTTCCGCTCACCAGCCTAACGCCTTACCGCTAGGCCAAACCGGCTCACAATTTCACCTACATCATTGTTCTAAGCGAACTTTAACCCCAAACTTTGGACTTGTCCTTTAATAAGCCGACGGTTTCTGTGGACGTAAAGCAGCGCTTCAACATACACCAGAATCACTCCAAGTAGGTGTAAACCGCTTTAGACTAAGACTAAGACTTTTTTTCTTTTCTTTTTAACATGAACAAGAGAGAGAGAGAGAGAGAGAGAGAGAGAGAGAGAGAGAGAGAGAGAGAGAGAGAGAGAGAGAGAGAGAGAGAGAGAGAGAGAGAGAGAGAGGAGAGAGAGAGAAATGCTGAGCCTGAGCGGCCAAACGTAAGCCTGAAGTAAACATGGTGCTTAACGTCCACAGAAACCATGAGGCTTATTAGTGAGGGGGAGAAGGGGGGAAGGGGGTATGAGGTGGGGGAAGATGGAGATTATATAGCTATCGCTACGCGACTGTCACGACCACCGGAATGACTTCTGCATTAAGATGAGCAGCAATGAGAGCCATTTTAATGTTTCATAATTGTGAGGGACAAAGTCACAAGACAGTGTCCACAGACCGCAGCCCTTTTGAAGAGAAAGGAGAGCTGAAGCAGATTCGAACCGAGGTCCTAACGCCTTACCACCAGGCCAAACCGGCTCACAAGAGCGGCCTTGCCGCGGCCGCCGTTTTTATCTCCCGGGGCCAAGGGGTCGGCGGCAGTCTTCGGTCGTAGTTTCACCAAAGACTCCGGTTTCTCTCTCTCTCTCTCTCTCTGTCTGTCTGTCTGTAGCCTGCAGCGATGCACACCAAGTCAACTGTGACAGCGATGACTGAAGATAGGCGAGCAGACGACGATTCAGTCCGAGCAGACACTATCTCCGGTCCGAGCTTTCACACTGTTTTGGATACTTATTGCTGGAGTACAGTTATCCTTTCAATTTCAATGTCCTTCTCATAAAATAATTTCAAACCATTTGTTTTTAAGTGGCTCTGTCATCGAGGAGGGACTAGCAAAACATACAGACTCATTTTGTCTGAATCGACGCACAGCACACACAAAACAAACGAAGGCAGGGAAGGGAAGTAATCCACCAATGCTTTGCACTCTTTCTCCAGCCCTTTACCAGCTCATCCAATCAACGAAGAGGTTAGAACTTAAACGCCACCGACGCGGACAATTCAAGTCCCAATGGCTGACAGGACCAGAAACTGCGGAACGTTTTGCTGAGAAGAATTGAAAATCGGGCTATCAGGTATGCATCATCAACTCTTCTACTTAAATGTACGACAGTTATAGCTCTTTCGTGTATACTGTCCGATCGAATTGCTCATATGTTGTGCAAGTACCGATGTATTTCTTAGCCAACTTCTGTCGGCGAAGCGGAACTTCGCACTAAACAGTGAAGTGGGCAAGAAAGGGCGACCCGTTAGAGCTGTCTGTACTGTGAGAGACTGGAGTGGACTGGGGCATCGTAAAACTTATTTCTACGCCCTGTTTGTTCGATGGATTTGAGCAGTGTTTCATACGTCTGTAACTGTTTATAATATGTTCAAAGCACTAGGAATGTGTGTAACCCATAATCTCAGTGTAGTACATTAGTGTAGCGTAGTATTTGTTTCTACTAATACAGGTTTTGGTAATTCACTTTTGCAACAGTTACGCTTGGCAAACCAAAATGTACACTGCTAGTGGGACACACTCTGTGAATCAGTATAGCACGACCCAGAGTGACTGGCTGACTTAAACCTGGTATTTTTTAAAATATTTTTAATGGTAATATAATATGCTTGTAGACTGAGTCAATGAGTGTCCACTGTTAAAAAATGCTAAAACAAAACAAAATTAAGAGAGAAGTTATTTTACAGGAAAAATTAAAAGACTGAATATAATATGAAAGTTTTTTTGGTTTTGGTTTTTGCTGTATTTTCTTTTTATAAAGCTTTATTGTTACAGTGTACTGTCGTCACAGTGTTAGTGGTTTCAAGAATTCAAAAATACATCTGAGCGTTAGAGAGTACACTCAGATCTGTATTTTGGAACTCTTAAAACTTAGTAAAGGAACAACCCTTCTGAAAACATGCTTTTTCAAGGGGTAGGACTTGTGTACCTGTTTTAAATTAAGGTTTTACTTTTGAATACCCTGTTGATATGTAAAATATTACTTATTAGAATACTCACTGCATCGTGAATGACCTGATACAATGCATGACAACAGTCTGTGCTTGCATCAGTGCAATTAGTAGCAAGATGTAACATATAAATATTGTACAAAATTAATAAAGGAACTCCAAATGAAAGAAAAAAAAAAAAATAGAAAAAAGGAGAAAGAAAAAAAGGTTTGGCATCTTGAAAGCAGGTAGTAGTTAAGTAGCAATATCAACACTGTAACACTCACAGCTGTGTGGATGTGTGAAATATGATGAACATTTTATTTAACTTGCAATCATTGCTCTTAGTCTTAGATGAAGAATGATAAGTATATTGATATAATAATTAATATACCTGTACACAACTTGGGGGGGGGGGGGGGGGGGTACATCAGTCAGACCAGTGAATCAGTTAACTTTACTATACAAATTACAAAACAGGCTGCACTGTACATTGTATGCAATTTAGAAAATGAAGACAAGTCACTCATGAATGCACTACATTGTACACAGACCACATGTATCTCATAGTATGAAGATTCATTGTCAACTGATGTAATTATATGAAAATGTATCAGATGTTGCGTAAACATGGTGTGTGTATGACTGAATCCTGCACCTCTAGCTCTGGCTATTTTGCATAAAGAACTATTTCTGCAGTTCACCTGATTCTATATTTTTAATTTGAAACATTCTGCCAGACAGATGTCAGAAGAAGATTGGTGCTTTCTGGTGCTTTTTTGTCTGTAGACACTACTGGTATTAGTACCATTACAGTAATAATATATATAACCAATATTGTTCAACCCAGACTGGCAAATAACTGTCTTTTGTAGTTTTAATTATCAAATGAGTCTGGACTTTTTTTATTCTATTTTTGTAGTGCTCATTCCTCATAGATGCTGTACATATTGAAATTGTTTTTAGTACCAGCTACCATGCTAGTGAATAATTATATTTTCAAAAAAATCATAAGCCCAGAGGAACTACTGGTATTAAGCTCCCTCCCCCCCAAAACAACAACAACAACAAAACTATTATAAAAAAAAAAAAAAATCCATTTCAAACTGAGCCTTGAATGTTAAACACAAGCGTGTGATTAAGTATAGGATCATTTACACACACAGTACCTTTGAAGTGAAGTTGAAGGCCAACACACAAGGTTTATACTGCTGTTATCAGTTTATCAGTGTGTGAACTGCAGGATGAAGTAACCCCCTGCCCCCCAGGTCTCCAAGCTGCAACCGCTCAGGCCCCATCATTGACATCTCAGTTGGCAGTCATTTATCATTCAGACAGACACATTAGGGTGGTTAAACTGAAAGGCTACCTTGGGTCTTGTAGTGCTCTGCATTGGCAGACAGTCCATTGCTTGGAGACAGACGCAAACTGTCAGACACAGGTTAAAAACAAAAATGTATTCAAATACAAAAGATGCAATGCACTGTTGATGGATAAATATATTTTGGAATATGGTTGAGGTGGTTTGAATACAAAATGAGGTTTTTGAATACAGTTGGAGTCTCATGCTCTAGTCTTAGTCAAACATGACTGACAATGACACTGATAGTGATAGTCATTTGGTGATCAATTTTGGGTCTGTCAGTGATGGATTTGCCACATTTGGGTTTTTCTTTCATGTTTGTGTGAGTCTTAACTTTTTTTTCCTTTTTTTTAACATGTCACCTGTGTGTAGCTGAGGTCACTAGGTCAGTACTACTGTTTAAGTTACACACTGGCAGACATTTAGGTTATATTGAAGGCAGTTGCATGACGATACATGATGCAAGTAAAAATCAATTAAGTATGAAGAAAAGAAGAGAAATCACATCTGAGTGCCATACGCAATAATCTGCAGCCGCACACACCTACACACACCTAAAAACCTTTGTCAGTTATCGCCCATTCAGCGCCGCCCCCCCACCCCCACCCCACCCCGCCCCCCACTCTCCTTCCCCCATGATTAGTAGTGGTGCCCATTCACTCTGAAGAACGCCGTTGTACAGCGTCCGGTGGTAGGTGGTTCTATGGGTCTGGCTGTTCGAGTGTGGTGACCATCTGTTGGGGGTGATTATTTCACTGCTGGCCAGCTTTGAGATAAGTTTGACGTGGCGGTGGCACTGATTGACAGAGATCTATGAACGGAGTTTGATGAACTACGCCATACGGTGGCAGGCTTGGGTGTCGATTTTTTCATATATTAAAAAAAAAAATCAAAAAAATATAAAAACTATGAAAAAATAAATAAAATGTAATGCTCGTTTATTCTAATTTTTTTTATAATCCTTAATTTGGCTCTAGCAGCTACGTCCTTTTTGGGCTTGGGTGTTTATTTTAAATCTAGGATTAGTAATAGTACTAATACCGCGTTGACGTTTTTTTCCTCTGTAAACACTTATTAATTGTTTGATATGGTTGGTTTGATTGCAAAAATGTCATTTGAATACTTCGAGTTCCCGAGCTCGTTCCAAATATTTGTGACCTGTGGGCTTTTTGTACATAGATGGAATTTGAAATTACAAAACGCTGTGCTGCGTTGTTGTTCATTCAAGCTGCAAAATATGTGGTTAAATTAAGCCACAGTCACAGACGTGAAAGGAGAGTTTCTGAGAAGTTACATTGAAAGGCTAAACCATCCAGTACTGGATTACGAACGCATATTACACTGCACTGTGGACAGCGGTACTTCCCGGGGCGTTTTTTATGGCTTTCGAAAAGCGTTTTGGCGGCCTGGCGTCTCGGCTGTGGCACAACAGCCTCGTTGTTGTGTCCAGTGTAACAAGCTGTCTTGTTGTGCAGTACCGCAGCCTAACCCCCCAGGCCACAAACAGGCCCACAAAGGACCGCGTAGTTTTCCTTCGCCGTCCACCAGATGGCTCGGAGGGGGTCCCTGTGGACGCGCCGGCCCTTCAGGGGGAAAACTCCCTTAATGTCCTATTAATGAGCCCCACATAAGGGCCCTCGTTATTCTGCAGCCCAGTGGGAGTTACGCCGAGGCAATCAGACCACACCTCGGGGGCCCCCAGGAAACGATTGGGGGGAGGGTCCGGAGGATGAGGCTCGTAGACCAGTGAAAGCGCTCTTGACAGAGAAATTGCACACCTTGGCTGGGTTCTTCATTCCGTTGCTGCGGCTTGGGATTTTGGCTACTGAGTGAGAGGTGAAAGTGACGTCACACTAGCTCCGTCGGAAAGGGGTTATTATTTCCAGTCATTGAACGGCTTTTTATATCTGGCTGGTCCGCTGATTCACTTCGTGGCGGCGAAATAAGCGGTTGAGAAGCACTGACTCCAACTGTAGTCCCTGTTCCTCAGATTTCGCAACTCGTGCATTACCTCCAGTCTGGACCATTCGTTTTTGTTCTTTCCCCATGACGCTGCGAATGGAGGCTTGTGTCATGCTACGACAGGACTGCAGCAGGTTTGATGGACATTATCGTTCCGTGTGCAGAACAAGCGACGGTACGTTTAGGTGCCAGAGGTATGTCTGCTACTGTGTTTTCTTGTGAGGACGCGCTTGAAAGAGCTGCAGTATAGAGTACAGTTCTGGAGAACCGAAGCGGCAGTTATCAACTGTTAATTCGTGTGTATAAGTATATAATTTATTTATTTGATCTCTTTCAGATTATCCTGGCATCATGCAATGCTGTCATCATCCATGTTCATTTTAGGTGTTAGCCTTGGTCTAACTGGTAATTCCAGCTGCTTTTAATCTTTATCTCATCAAAACCGAAATTTACCCACGCTCGTTGGTGTTGATGGTGTCGATGATGATGCCAACTTTTTTTCGGATTTGAGAGAGAGATAAGAGAGCATTTGTTTTGTTTTCCATTTTCAGTCCTGAGGGGACTGACCTAGTCACCCTGTGCAGTTGTCAGGACGTTAATTACTGTTTTGTTTTTCAATGTTTCTTGATTTTCTTCTGGTATAGTATCATATACTGAGTTATTTTTGTTCCAGCTGATACTAGTGATAATATGTATAGGTTAATGTCCATTCGGCCTTTGTGAAGCAACACACACACACACACACACACACACACACACACACACACACACACACACACACACACACACACACACACACACACACTCCGTATATATTCAAACCGTTCTTGGAATTATTATTACGGTTCAGCCATTGGCACTGCAGCATGGGCGCCTTACCGCAGAAGTGTGCCTTAACCGTCTGTCACAGTGTGGTGAGTGTGGGGAGGAATTTCATGCCGTTCATCAGAGAATGATTTGGGGATTGGAGGTGGGGGTCTTTTGTTTTTCTGTCGCTATTATGACAGCATTAGCATTACTTCTGCCATAGATGGGTCTTAACAGTTACAATAAAGTATAGATATTTTGTGATCCACGTTGCTCAATGTTTTACAAATAAACAGAGCATTGCTAAGTACTGGAATTGGAAAGCACTGCTACCGCGCAGTTATACGAGGCTGGGCCAACAATAAGTCACACTGTCTGTCTGTCTGTCTGTCTGTCTCTCTCTCTCTCTCTGTCTCTCTGTCTCTGTCTCTCTCTCTCTCTCTCTCTCTCTCTCTCTCTCTCTCTCTCTCTCTCTCTCTCTCTCTCTCTCTCTCTCTCTCTCTCTCTCTCTATGTATATATATATTTCATTTCATCTATAGGTAATACTCAAATAAGCATATTGCTTTTGTCTTTCCTGTACTTTTTTGTTGGGTTTATGATTACGATGTATGAATAAAAGTTTGTTTAAACCAACAATAAATTATGTAAGCATGCGGCACAGAGAACACTATACACTGACTCGTACGAGTGTGTACAACAGCCAGCATTGTTTGGAGCTCCCCGGCCACAGTCGCTCGTAGACCGTCTTCCCATCACAAAGTCACGGCGGTTGTTGTCGGCTGTGTCCGTTTACATACACTGACCGGAGACCCGGAGAGACTTACGGGGTCCCAAAGGTGTCATTATCATGACGTGACAAATCAATCAGCTCCCTATTGTAGCGTGCGTCTGGCCGCTTGGGGAGGTGACAGCAGGACGCTTTGACCATTGCTTTCCTACGTCGGTGACTGCAGTGTGTTGACGTGGGTTTGCCTAGCCGCTTGTACGGCAGGGAAGCGTGCTCCTTTGTTGCACTGTTTTTGTTGGTTGTGGGCTGTTTCTCTTTCTCGACAACCCGTTTACAAGGGTTCTACGATGGCACACCACAGAAAAAGAAATGTGTTATAATGTGGGGTACTTATAGCAATTAGAAAAGGGAGGTGATGTTTCCTGTTCTGTAGAGGAGAGGACAGTGGAACTCTCCATCATCGTCATCACCATCCTCTGTCTCTGTAGTGAGCCGGTTTGGCCCAGCGGTAAGGCGTTAGGCTGGTAAGCAGAGGGACCTCGGTTCGAATCTGCTTCGGCTCTCCTTTCACTTCAAAAGTTGTGGTCTGTGGGCACTGTCCTGTGACTTTGTCCCTCACAATCAATGAAACATTAAAATGGCTCTCATCGCTGCCCACCTTAATGCAGAAGTCATTCTGGTGGTGACAGTGTAGCGATAGGTATATATATAGATAGATAATCTCCCTCTCCCCCCACCTCCATACCCCCTTCTCCCCGTCCCTGATAAGCCTTATGGTTTCTGTGGACGTTAAGCACCATGTTTACTTACTCTCTCTCTCTCTCTCTCTCTCTCTCTCTCTCTCTCTCTCTCTCTCTCTCTCTCTCTCTCTCTCTCTCTCTCTCTCTCTCTCACACACACACACACACACACACACACACACACACACACACGCTGACACCATTACCATGAACTCATAAAACAAAGACCGACTCACAGTGAAGCAAAGACCTCACTAGAAAGTAGAGCGTGGAGTCCGCTGCAGAACTGCCTCCCCTACCCCATCTCCTCAGTCCCAACCTCCCTTCCCCCCCCCCCCCCCCCCAATATATATATATAGATTTAATTTAAAAAAATTTTTTTTAATCGGCAACAGCCAAAGTATAATTGTCTCCGGGCTCTACTTAATCTTACACTTTGAAATGACCGAGTTTAGCAACTGCTCGTGGCAGTGACCGCCAGTGTCAATGATACCAACCAGTCTTTCTATCCCCAGATGGGAGATAAGCGGAAAGATCTTCAGAAAGGGCAAGGGCATCACCTGTATAATCATCGCGGCCTTTCTCGGTCAGGAGGACAACTTGGACTCTTAGAAATACGTGAGGCGATTCCTGTCTTTCTCCTTATGAGAAGGGGTGCGGATGGGCATTGGTGTGGATGCTTCTAGGACATTGCTTGTATTTATTATAATACACTTATTGTTTGCTTATTTAATGCTACTGTTAGGTCTTAGAGCGCCTAACCATGCTGGCAATTTGTTTAAACGTACATGCACACAAGTATCATACTATTGACAACAAAGAATAACGCTTTATAACAATTCTATGCTTTATAAGAATTATATCATTATTTCACAGTTCAGTCGAGTTTTTGACGGATCATTGCTACTGCGCTGAGATAGTGAACATATTTTTTCTTTCTTTTTTCATTGTCTGGATTCTGACCGCCCTTGGTAACAAAATCGTGACGGAAAGTCTCGTACCCTTTCGAAACTTTCGTTTCGGTTATTCTTTCCTCCTTTTCCGTCCCGAGTCACAGACTTGTAAACGTTGGGGTTTCTGTTTGATGGGGTTAGGGTCAGCTAGGGTGTGTCAGTAGTAACGATACTGTGAATGGTTATTGCTGTGTATTTTGTGACTTCTTAATTTTACTGACTCATATGATGCATGTAGGCCTGAAGCGGTGGTGAAACTTAAGTGTTTAATTTAAATTTAATGTTTCTAATGATTGGATGTATTGGCTTTAAACAGCGCTAAATACTTAGCATTTCGCACTATAGGTCGTTTTGGGTAATAGCTGATTGGTTTTTGTTGTATGGGTGTGGTAGTGACTGATGCTGAACGAATGAACCAACACCAACATAACATTCCTTGTGCTTTTTACTTGGCGAGAATGAATTCTTATTTTACGTTATCTTTATGTATTCCATTTTTTTTTTTTTTTTTTTTTTTTAATCTCAGTATTTCCTTGGCGGCCTGTAAGTGGAAATTCCTCTTTTGATGTGGCCATGCGATTTCTGTTTACGGTGTTTATTTGGCAGTTATCTATCATGAACAACGGAAGAAAATATATTGGAGCATTGGAATTCCTAGCTCCCCCCCCCCCCCCCCCCCTTTTTAAAGTTTTATTTCTGGGATATATATATATTTTTTTTTAATGGAACTTAACTTGCAAAAGACTGGAATGCGCGACTACTGTCATAGCTGAAAGTGGAATGATCTCGAGGCGAAGACGTCTAGTCAGTGATGAATAAGCGGCTTTCTTGCAAGCTTCGCGCGTTATGCAACATGCAATTTTACACTGTCAGGCTCAGCAGCTGCTATGTCCTACGAACAATGATGAATGGAAAGCAGTGTCTCGTGTGGAATCGGACTCCAGTCGACGGCCACACGCAGCTCTGTCTTCTAATAGTCACGCTGTGCGGCGGTGCACCAGCTGCGCTCACGTGCTGGTCTCCCGGCCCCAGGGCGGCAAGGTGGTTTCTCGGACCACTGTCTGGACACCGTCTAGACGAAACACAGGCTGAAAGCTGCAACATCTGAGAAGAAGATTGCGCAACTGCCCAGCCTACCTGCCGTGGGGCCAGACAGTCACGCTGGACAAAATGATTCTCGCATTGTCGTGAGGTGATGATCCTCGATCAGGGGAACGGTCTGCTGAGCAGCACTATCTCATTATTGGGTCTCATTATCGCTGGTGTCGCCCATGGGACATAGCCGCCACCTATCCTTTTCATTCATCGCACTGCGAGTCACGTCTTAATTTGATCGCACTACGATACTCGTTTCGATTTGAGACTGGTTTCCCACGCGGCAAAAGTGTTCCGGGACCGCCGACTGTTGTCTTTGCTGTGGAGGAGTTGAGTTTCCATTTCAGGGCTTACTGACTTGGAGTTGGACGTCTCAGCCATTAAGCGTTTATTGTTGGTCAGGACTACTCTAGCGCAGTCCATCGCTTTTGACGATGACAGCAAACCTGCACATCGCATTTGTTGCGAGTCCTCACTAATGTGGCCGGCCGAAGAGTCGACTTTGGGATGTGGATGAACAAGTCAATGTTCGCGGTTCGCACCGCAGGCTAGGCCGGAGTACATACTCTGCTGATGCTTCAGTTGCCTTCCTCCGCTCAAGCGGGTGTGACGATTCCCCTCGAAGTCGACAGTTGCGTTTTGTGACGGAGCCACTGGACACCCGGACGTCTAGCTCCAGGCTAACCACCTATGCGATAGTCGAGAATTTTGCTATTCTCCAGTAGCAGGGAAAGTGCGGTGAAGCAGACTGTGACAAGTTTCACCACTACACCAGGCTGGGCTAGGGAAACTGCATTGTAATTTGAGAAGGAACCTTGCACAGCCTACTTCACCTTACACAGTCACCAACAGGCTGTTCCTCAGGCGAGGACATCGGCAGGCGTCACGCAGTGATTGAAGAACTGGTGTGTTTAGGTCTCCGAGGAAATTTTCTTTCAGCTCTGTGTCTGGAACAGATGCCTGTCTACATGTAGTGTTTGATGACATGAGTACCAGACAATGGATGCATTGTTAGTATGTTCACTAAGTCATGATGTTAAATTGTTCTGAAGATAGCGCCAGACTCAACATCTAATATTAACCATAATCATCTCTCTCTGTCCATCTGTCTGTCTGTCTCTCTCAACGCTGAAATAACTGCTATCCTTCGCATTGTTGTGTCAACTCCACAATCAAAATATGATCCAGTAATGTTATTTGAACAGTGTTACTTTTATTAGTTCAGCACACATGCTTTAACATCAACATGCTTGGGAGGAACAGTTTGTTTTGAGAAGAGGCATACTAATGAATTGTCAACTCTTTGCCCACTTTTTGTTTGTTAGTTTGTGCTGATCAGATTTTTTTCTCTTTCATTAAAACATTGAATAGTTAATCACTTGCAGAAAATTAAGGGACATTCTGTAATGCACAGGGATTTGTACAGTTGAACAGATTGGCCCATTCACAACTGATAATGTCTTGTTATTAACTTGTGCCACAGTATCTCTGAATTTACACCACAGTTGAGGGTCTCCAAAAAAAACAACCCGATCCATGACTCTCACAAAATGGCCAGGAAAAGTTTCAAAATTAATCTCCAGGCAATGGCTATTTTTCAAACATTTCCTGGCTGACTGTTTTCTGTGGTGGCACGAGTTGAGTGATGCCAGATGTTGGATGCAATTGTACCATGACCTGTTGGTGACCTCGATGGTAGTTTGTCAGGTCCTTGTGGTCATTTACCACCTCCATGTCCAGCTCTTTAGGTGACAGGGATACTAGTAACAATATAACATGCACAGTTTTGCACTCCTGACCAGTGTTGGCACTCTTATTATCTTAAAAAGTCACTGGCCTTTGGCTTGCTGTAGTCCTGCAACTCACAAAATTTGGTCATGAGCCATTGATTGATACTGACTAGGACTGAATGGGGGGAAAGTATAGTGCTTTTTGGGCCAGGGTGTTAAAGTGAGAGATTGTGAGAAATGTGAAACTTTAAAATCAGACTAGCCTTAAAAGTTAAATAAAGAGTTTGATTATAAAATCAGACATTCCATGAAGGAAAATGCATGTTCGTGATGTAAAAAAGAACAACATGCACCACTTGCTCCCTCACTCTATCGCTCATATAATTCTCAATGTTGAAGCTGCACCTTTAATTTTGGTGATTGATTAGAGGTAATAGGAAGACACTGTTCACCAAACAGAATGGATAAAACAACACTGAAATAAAGCACATCAGTCATCAGCATCAAAAAACAAAATATGTGTATTAACTATCCCTCCTACACAGTGTATGTAATGGTGACTGATGTTGCTGGTGATAATGATAAACATTAAAAAGTAGATTTGTGGAGCACCTTGGAAACAATAAAATTCTTATTCAGTGGTTTTTTGTTGTTGTTTTTGTCCACCAGATTACCTGAGAATATCAGCGCCAACAACATGGATCCCACCCTGCTGCAGGTCAATGCTGCACAACGTCGAGTACAGCAGATGATGTCTGTGGCCCCACAGCAATTTGAAGAACTTATTGTGTGTCATGTAAGTCGACGCCTGGAGCTGGATGGTGACAAGTTAGATGAGTTCATCAATGGCAAGGGCAAGACTTCTGGCAAAAGAAACTCCCTGAAGAAAATTGCCTCCCCTTTCCAAAGGAAAAGCAGCAAGCAGGAGAGCGAGAAGGAAAATGGTTTGCAAGTGAGCTCACAGATAGTGAATGCCATTAGTAAGCTGATTCTGTCACTGCACAATGCTCATGACTTGCGAGAAGAGGGCTTGTTCCGCAAAACTGGAGGCATCACCCGCCAGAGGGAGCTGAAGCAGCAGATCCTGGATGACTGCAGCCTTTGTCTTAACCCCTACACCACTCATGACAGAGCCAGCGTCATCAAGCACCTGCTTTCCGACATTCCAGAGCCTCTGCTGATGACACGCCACTTTGAGGCCTTTCGTCAAGCTCTTGGTCAGTGTAGCATGGTGAAACTTAGAGTAATCGCTTTTATCAAGCTGGTAAATTCTCATCCAATGTTTCAATTTCTATCTGTCGATGTCCATCTCTGTCTCTATGTGCATCTGTTTTCCTTTTTCTGCTGCTTGAGCAGCCATTATCTTGGAATGTTTCAAGTTATGCAAGTCACATTGATCTTTCCACGATGACTGGCTGCAACTTGACACAGAGGTAACCATTTTAGAGTGCCAGTCCTATACTGTTGCTATGTTGATTCATGTACATGTACCACCATACAAGCATTAAAACCTTGCATAAGCAGCAGAGCCATTATACTTTCATAGCATCTTGCACATTGGGACTAGAACTGTTAACTGTCTTTTCTGTGTTTTTTTGTGTGTTTTTTTCCCCCTCTGCATCCTGAAGTCACCTTATACAATTGACAGGACATTAATTCAAGGACTCTCCCTGTTTTAAATATTTTCCTTTTCTCCCTAATTCTACAGTACAAACTACAATGCTGTTAAATTGTTATTTGCCTGAATCTTATCACCAAGACACTGTTTTTGCATTGTTTTAACTGTATCAATATATGCCTGAATCCAGCGAACGTTCTAAGATTGTATTCTTTTTATATATATATGTGTGTGTCTGTGTATATATATATATGTCTATATATTTATATAAATCTACATATATAATTTTTCTCTCTATCTCTCTCTTTTAGGCTTCAAAGATAACGGGATAGAAACAGCAGAGCAGCGCTGCCTGAGAGTGTTTCAGCTGTTGATGCTTCGCTTACCAAAGAATAACATGACAGTGACCAGACGACTTGTGTGTCTGCTCAATGCTGTTGCGGAGGAAGCAGCCAATAAGATGGATGCTGCAGCCCTGGGCACCTTGTTTGCCCCCCACCTCTTGTGCAGTAGAGAGGTTCAGTCAAATCCTGTGGTTTTCAACTGTGCCTTGCATGTTGCTCAGGAAACTGCTATTTTCATCATCAAAAACGGTGCCAAAGTCTTCCAGATCCCAGCAGAACTTGACAGGGATGTCACCCAGTTCCTCAAGGCAGAGAAAAGACTCTCAGATGAATCAAGCAGTCAGAGCACGCCTGTCAGAAGCTCATCTGAATCTCAACAAGGGATGAGCCCTGTCGCCACGTCCTTGACCTTTGTGCCCCGATCCCAGGACCTCCAAGACACAACAAAAGCAGAGCTTGCCAAACTGCAGGCTCATATCCAGTCACTGCCAGAGCTGGAGAAGCGCAAGCTGAAGAAGCAGCTGAATGGCTCAGCGGCTTTGGCTGAAGCTGTTTCCACTCCCAGCAGCTCTCAGGACACTCCCGTCAAGTACAAAGACACCCCCCGTAAACATGCTCGCAGCAAGAGCATTGGATCTTCTCTCCGGGTAAATGAGTCTTCCCTTGTGTCGTAACGTAACATCTCTAAGTAACTAAATGTCTATGTGTTATGGTCACTGTTAATGTGTTATTACTGTTACCAAAGTAAGCACCTGTGTGTTATGGTCACTGTTAATGTGTTATTACTTTTATGACAGAGTTTACAGATTTTTTGATCTCCAAAATCAAGGGAACTGTCTCAGTCTTAGTGTGCGTCTTTTTTCCTCCTCTCCCATTTGTTTGCCTTTGTGTATGTCTAATACTCTAAACTCTAATTCTGTAGGTCTTAGAGAAATAATATTACTTAGGCTAAGTCTACTTCAACTAAATTCAACCACAAGAGACAGAAATATGTATGCTTTTCTTTGGTATCATAAAGAGAATACTGTAATTGATATAAGATATTGAAAAAGCTATATTTTTTCTGTTCTTCCAGAATTTATGATTCATTAACTGATAAATATATATGATGTATAATTTGAAAAAGCTTTTTTGTTTTCCTTTTTTGTTTTGTTGTTACATGTAAATTGTAATTGCATGCATTTTTTTTTAGAGGTTTGGCATCTGTAACTTTTTTGAAAAGCACCCACATGAAACCTTTTTGTTGCTGTACTATTCAGTTAGGTTCACATATGTAATGCACTGGAGCAATACTAATTTCTGCTTATTCAGGCTTGTACTGTAGGCACATAAGCATCAAAAATGCTTCTCTTTCAAATTGCAGTTGTCTTTTTTAGAACTTTATTCATCAGTTACAAATGCAGGAAGTCAAAATCTTTCAAAATTTATGAATACACTCTTCACTTATCTACTTCCCAAACCCAACTGTCTGTTACAGAAGCGGTTGCCAATGTTTGGCAGTAGGTCCAAACGTCAGCCATCATGTGACTCTGATCCAACAGGCAACAGTACGCTGATGGCAGTGGTGAGTGGACCATGGTGTTGATGTTGATGTTTGTTGTACCATAAATGTATAGGTTTGGTTACATTTGTTTTTGTTTTGTTGTTGTAACATGTTGCTGCAGGTTTTCTGTTTCTGTTTGTTTTCTGTTTCTTTTGCGTGTTTACTTCTGAATGTAAGGTGAATCAGCTGCATGATGATATTCTGTCATGTCAAATAAAAACAACACACATGACATGTTTGACAGCTACTTTTGCAGGAATAGGATTGTATTATTGTAGGTAGGTCCAGCCAAATTTTGAAAAGCAAGCAATGCAATCCATTAATATGTGATATTAAAGAGGGTCACAAGGCAAGTACACAAACCGAATTTCATTAATTTATCTATAATATTTTTTGAGATATCACCCTTCAAATAGTCATCATTTTAGGCGTTTTAGGCGCATTTTACAAAATGCCATTTTTGTATGGCTCTAGCATAAAAAGTATTGGTCACACATCCACCCAGCTTGTTTTACACAGTGTCTGCACAACATAGACTAAACACAATTTTTTCAGTAGTCATCCTTACTCAAATTCTGGAGATGCAGAGTGCCAAAAATGGAAAAATCACTAATTTTGACATTGTCCAATCGCCAATCTTTGACAGTACCATGACAAGATCAAACATAACATGGGAATGGAAAGATGTACAACCATAATTCTGGTATCAACTGATTCAGCATTAATTAGACAATACAAATTCACAAGTCTAAAGAAGTGCAAGCTAAATTTTACCTACAGAGGCAAGTTTCCATGAGAAAAAGGGTGCAAATATACCACAAATCTTTGATGGTAATAGCATTAAAGCAAATCAAACTCTGGAATGGAAAGAAATACAGCCATGGTTCTGGTATCTGCAGATTCAGCATTAATCAGAGAAGGGAAATGCACAGTATATGGAAATTTAGGCAAATTTTAGATATATGTAGACTTGTTTGAATGAGGAAAAGAAGTTAAAAAAGTGTAGTCCAAGTGTGGCCTCGTGGTAGATGTTGAGGCCTGCCTCACTTTCTAGGACCAATTCTCTCCTCAAGATGATGAAACTGATCAGCCTCTGAAATCATCAACAAAGAAATATATAAACAAACAGGTAAAAAATTTTTATTTCAACATATACAGCACACTAACACTTAATATTCACCAATTAAATACACTTAATACTCACCAATTAAATCATCAAATTCTGAAGTTTAGTTGTAAATAACACTTACTTGACTTTGTGTGAATCATGCAGTAATAACTTGAGAAGTAAATAAATCAGAAAGGTACAAACAGAAGGAAGCAGACAAGAACTAATTTTCAGGTATCTGACTACTACTACCAGTCTCAGCTATCGAAACAATCCCAGAAGCAAAAACCTGACTGGAGTCACTCTCGCCATTATTTGACAATACTTAAAAACTAAAAACTTCCCTACTTTAGTTTAGATGAAAGACCTGGATTATTAAGGAAAAGTAAACTAACAAAAATTGGAGTCCCACATCAATGACAGTAAAAAAAATGACATGCTCAAAAATGTATTTAACGTTGCTCTGAGTATTTTATTTCCCCCACCCCCTACCACCCCCACATTTGATGTGGCTCTTCAAGTGTGTGTGTGTGTGTGTGTGTGTGTGTGTGTGTGTGTGTGTGTGTGTGTGTGTGTGTGTGTGTGTGTAATTATTTCTTTCATTTTGTTTCTTGTTCAGTCTTTCTTACTGACTTAGTTACTTCTGTCTTGTTACCATAGTTTTGTTTTGTCAATCATGCTTGCAAAATGTTAAACAAAAACCAAAAAACTTGTCATTATTACTCTTCTCTTTTTTTATTTTTATTTTTACCCCCCACCCCACCCACCTTGTTATTATTATTATTATTATAACATTATTATTATATGCAAAGATTGAAAGAATCATGTAATTTTTTAGCCAGTGTGCCAGGTCTTCCTTGTGCACAAAAGTGGAAGAGAAAGAAGGGGAAAAAACAAGAAATAAATTCTTCAGAAGCAAATATAATTCCAAACTCTCAATATAACATTAATTTTGGCTGGTGGCTCGCTTTTATTTCGTTTTGTCTAGATGAGCTGATCTACTGTAAAAGAAACATATGGGTCGTGACTGCATCGTCTGCTAGCTAAATAAGAGTTATTGTCCTTGACAAGAACAACAACAAAAATTGTTTTAAAATCATTCACTTGCTAAATTTCCTTTAAAAAAAATCACTGTTGAGAACATACACCATAAATCACGTTTTTGTCAATTCGGATTTACGGGGAAAGAAATTACTACTTTTATAGCGGTTTGCATTTCGGAGGAACTAATGAGAAGATAACTCTGTAATGTTGTTCAAACTACGACCAGACCACAACGAATTTGCTTCAATTGCATTCAAAGAGATGTAAACAGCACAAAAATACAGTTATGGTTGTGTTGGAAACTCACTTAGTTATCGCTAAAATAAAAAAACTTACCACGGTTTCTTTCCAGTTCCTCCAGGGTGAGCATCTTTTGCGCCGCTCGCGTAGTCGCAGACTTTAGCGATCGCGCAACTCGAACAGACAACAAAATCTATGGGGTCTCCAATTTCCGTTGCACGGGAACTTTTACAAGAACTCGCTTCCGGATCGAACGATACACCGTTTTAAAGAGCGAAAATTTGTCTTTCCAGTGATACCAAATTCAATATGGTGCATTCAAACTTTCTTGGTGTAAATTTAAGGTAAAAATGAACGTATTTTTCAACTCAATTTTTGCTGAAGTCGAAAACGAAGAATTTTAACGAATTTTATAATGGATAAATCTACGGGAATTCCTCTTTCTAAAAAGTATAACTTCATGTCTGTACGTTTTTCTTGTAAAAGTTCCCAACGGTTTTCCGAACGCAACCGTTTTCCGACCTCGCTCATCTGACTTTCGACGTCAGAACCACGCTCGGTTTCCGACCGCTTGGTGTGTTCATTAAAACTTCTTCCAAACTCACAATACATCATTCACGCACAAAATAATGGCATCAACAGGTCGTACAAAGATCGTTTTTTGCGTGACAGTAGTTTTTATTGACAAACTGCACAGAACAAGGCAAATATGACAAGTTGAAAATGAGCAATATTTGCCTCGCGACGACCATGTTACCCAGCGCTAAAGAGAGGCTGGTCCTACCTAATTATTGGGACTAAAAATGTATTGGACTTGGGTATATATATATATATATGCTGATCTGCAAAGAACAGACTATGTATGGTTTAGGGACACCTGCAAAAAAACAGGTTAAAGGGGCTGCTCAAAAGCTGACAATAAAATATAGACAACAACATTGATCATAACTGGTGGGTGTATTGAATTTGTTTCCAGTCTTTTCAAGACAGTATTGTGTGCTGCAGGACTGGAAGCTTTAAAGCCTGTAACCAGTTAGAAAGTTGTTGACATGTTTTTTTGTTTGCTTTTGTGTTCTCCACTGAACACCACATTAGAATCTGATGCACATGAATAATTGAAAAACAGTATACTGAAATTGTGTGTGGTAGAACATAGAAGAATGATTATGCACAATCATGAGGGATTGCATCACTAATGATTTGCTGATGGCTAGGATGTGAAAGAGTAACACATCAGCTCTCTATCAGGGGAATTTAGTGCGTGTCTTTATCCCCCCCCCACCCCCCCTCCCAGCCCAGTTTCCTTTTATAATATAGATAATTAGATGGCTATTGTTTAATTAACAGAGTGATGAATATTCCTCAAGTCTACTTCAGGTTTTAGCATCATTTGATTTGTAGAGGCTTGAAAACAAGTTGTGTATAATATATACATATACGTATCCCTTCTTACCTCTCTTTATTTCCTTTCTGTCTGTCAGAACATTAACTTTGAGGAGACCTCAACACGCAGGACGACTCTCATCAACTGCCATCCGGAACAGTCTGTGAAGCTGGGTACTGACCCCTCTGCCCTTACCACCTCTCCCAGCTACCTCAGTCGTCGTCGTCGTCGTCGGACTCACAGTGATGGTGATGCCACTCCACCCAAGCTGGAGTGCACAGACAAAGAGAACCCCAACGCCCTGCTGCCTGGCATTCCTGTCAAAGATGCTGAGTGCAGTGACTCTTCTTTGCCATTTTTGGAGAATGAAATAACAGTTCTTAAAGCGTCAAATATACAGGCCCGGCCTCAGCTGACCTTGACCCCTCTGAACCGACAGTCCCCTTTCCTATGCCTGCTCAACTGTGATGGCCAGGATACACCCCAGGTAGGTTGTTGGGATTGAAGGAACAAATTGAATTGTGGAGCTGTGTTTTAGAACAGTAAGGTTATCTGTGTAGCGGAGATAGCTCAGTGGTTATAATGCCAGACTTGTGACCATAAGGTCTCTGGTTTGAGTCCCGGCAGGAGCAGTGGGATAATTTTCTTCCCCATGGTCAACTTTCTGTGCTGACTCTTATTTCAGTATCTGTTACACCCCCATGTTACTGCAGTAGCACATAAAAGTTCCCGGTCATCCTGCCCAAAGTGCAGGTGGCAGGTTACAGCTACACACACATGGACCCTATGCATGTGGCTTTTAACAAAGTGACACTGTAAAGTTTGTGGCTGTGTGGTGTAAATAAAATGTGCTCCGAGTTGGCAGCAGTTTCACATGGTGCCAGCCATGTAACAACCAAATAGCGCTGTAAGTACACCACTCTGCTGGATATTCAAAAACACGCTGTAAAAGGCTGTGGTCACTCATTTAAAATCACATGTGACAAGAGCACAATGAGTCTGCTTGAGAGCAGAGAACAGTGCTATATATATATATAATATATGAAAGAGCAGAGAATGGCACTGTATGAAAACAACTAACTAACTAATTAATGTAAGGACTTCTTCCTTACAAGCCCTCATAGTTGCTCACAGTGGTTTGTAACTTCCTCAGACTGCTATTCAAGTTTTCTGTGAAGTGCAATCATGTGCTGACCATATTCAACTTCCGACAGCAAGAGGCATTGGTCAGGCATACTTCAGGAATATGTTCAGCTGTCACTGGTCCCATGTTTGAGGAGCAGCTGCCCACACACCCAGTGCCGACTTCTTTGTGCATACTGCAGAACGCTTGAGACAGTTACCTTTTTTCAGTAGATCTGTGAGGACAAAAATTGGGTTTTCGTCTGCCTCTGTAATTTGTAAGTTTTGACTGAGAGTGTTGAGATACTGGCAAAACTCTCTGTGATCAGTGAAATTGAAAATGAAGCAGTGTTTTGTTTTAGAGATTACTGCAACTGCTTTTCTGTAATAGCATAGGCTGCATATTAATTCTTAGTGAACTGACTGTTCATGCATGTTGGCTTGTCAGGTCATTCTGAGACTGTTCTACACAAAACTAATCGATGGCCTGTTTTTTAAGTAAGTAATTAAGACGGTGTTTTTTTAAGTATCTTACTTGAATTTCACTGACAGGAAAGTATTGCAGAGAATGAGATAGAGTGAATCTTTCTGGGTTGCCAAATACTGTTTTGTAGAGTGGAATGATTTCTGTCTGTCTCTCCATGCTAAAAAAGCTAAAACTGGATCATTTCCCATCAGGTGTTGCCAGTTCATGTTATAAAGCATCTTCAATTCCACTAAGAGTTTTCCTTTCCCTTTTACTTCCAGCGCCACCATTTCAGGTTCCGTGAAACTGCTCGCCCAAGAAGTGTTGTGTGTTCTCCACTCAGTATGGAAACATCTTTATGAACGACGTATGCCTCAGCAGATAACACATCCTTCTGCATCATTCCACAATCTAGACCATTTAGGAAGCTTCGTCTACATGGTACTGCTGCCTTTGAAGGGTTGGCTTTCTTGGAGATGCTGACTTCTTTCCAGTGTTCCATCGGCAGCCGCTTAAATGTGTTTGAATCATCTATGCATTGATCCTGAGGTAGGACAAGATCTCAGTCAGTGGACAGTATCCCGGCAGTTGAAAGCAGAAACTTGAGGGCATAGTTTTGGACTGGAAAATGCAGCTGATTAGGACTGTGTTTAATACTTTAAGCCTTCCAAAACTCTACACACACACACAAAGAGTGTGCTCACATGTGTTTGTAGTTGTACCTTGCAACATTAGGCCCATCTTCACGAAGCCTTTGTTTCCATTTTCAACAATGGTGAATTCTGTGCTGAAACCCATCTTAACCCACAGAACAGATCCAAGATGGCAGTAGCTTTGCAATGACTAAGCTAAAGTGCTTCCATTCTATTTCCTAACAAGGACTGAAGGAGTATCAAACTGTGTTACAGTCCTCCACAGACTCATGTTCCAAACGTCAACAGAAGACACTATCAGGTTGCATTTGAATGGAAAGATTTCTTATGTGCCAGTATTTTGCTCAGACACTTGTGCAACTGACAGCTTACATGTTACTGTTAATGCTCATCTTAAGCACTGCTTTCCTGATTGTTATTGTCAGTACAGATAATGTTATGCTTACTTGAGGCAAATTGGGTAAAATCTGCATTGCATCACTGTTAAGTATGAAGGCAGTAGTTCATGAATATGATCCACAAAGAAACAAAAATAGGATTTTCATAATATGGTATACACATTAATGAAAATTGACAAAAAGATTGTCACAAATACGTTTCGCACAGTGGTATGCCACAACATTTGAGCAGAACACAATTATTTTGCTTCCAAGGTCTCAGTACTAGGAGACGTGATGCCACAAATAACATTTTCACCCAATGGTATGCCACCACGTTTGAGCAGAACACAGTTATTTTGTTTCCAAGGACTCAGTACCAGGAGACATGATGCCATGGTGGATGTTGATCTTTTATCAAATTTTCATCCAGTGATTTTGCCATTGAACACTGATTTGAGCATTTTGACTCAATGTTCCCTGTAATAAAGTTCAGTTTCATTTTACCATTTTGTCCAAACTGCATGTTGAAATCACAGTGTCTTACACCCTCCTTCCCTTTACCTATTTGATACTAAGTTTTCAATTCCATACGGAGGCAAAATCAACAGACTGGTCATGCTCTTGTAGAATGAACATGAGCAAACATGCCAGAATTTTCAAAGTTCTGATATTTGATGTTTACTGTCAGTTTTTGTTTGTTTTTTGTTGTGTAATATAAATGTGAATCAAACCTGCTCGGAATGCTACATTTTGAGATGTGGGTGGGGTTCATTAGGTCCTTGAACCTCTTGTTCTGTTGTCACTTTTAGTTTTTATGTCATTAGTGTTTTAAATTCAGTGTATGCTTCCACCATTTGTGCCATGAGATCTGTACATGAATATATTACTTTTTTTTTTTTTTTTTTTAAATGTTTGAATTAATGCAGTTGAACCGCTTGACATGGTGGGTATCGTTATCAGAGGCATGCATATGTACATGCATACATGTATCATGATTTTGGAGTAGTTCAAGTTACTACTCTGTAATGGTTATGGTAAGTCAGGAGAGAGAGGGAGAAAGAGGAACAGAGAGAATGTTTGTGTGTGTGTGTGTGAGTGAAGATATATATTATATAAACTATGAAAGTTGTACACTATACACTTTTGTATATGTATTGTACTTTGAACACTGACTACTGTGCAGGAAAGGTACTGGTAGTACGGTGATACTGATAGTATCAAGTGCTGATGACATCAGTCTGTTCAGTTTCCTGTAAACTGTCAAAAAAGGTGTCCGGGGTATTACCAAAATAGGTGTCCTTAAGGGGTATTGTCAAAATAGGTGTCCTCAAGGAGTATTACCCTTCATGATTTTAACCATTTCTGTTGTACATTATAACAAAATGAGCTATATATCAATATATAAATTTATTAATCGCAGGTTTACAAAGTTGATAGAGAACTGATGAACAGATACCAGAGATTTAATGTGTCATAACACATTTGACCATTCTTGAGGAACAAAACATGTCCAAGTTGGTAAATTAACAACAGTCAGTTCTTTTTATGGGGTCCATTTGACATGGCACATGCTAAATTTCTTCAGCTTTAGGCCATTACACATTTTGTAACTGCTGGATCTCTTTTACAAGCTGTTAGTGTTAACTCCCAAGTAAAAAATGTTTTTACATGTAAAAATACCATCATTTTTACAACAAAACAAAGTATTTCCTCTAATTTAAAAAAGATGTTTCTTTTAACCACTGGTTGATTCATCTGAAAATGGAAAAACAACAGCAGCAGCAACAACAAAAGCTCCAGTGTTACAGCAACTTTCAAAATATAAGATGGAAAAGGAAATATCAGCTACCAAGTACAATATATGTATGAAAGTTTTGATCTTTGGTTCTTTGATCCGTTTCTGTGTGTCAGACTACCACCAGTTGTTATTTACATGATAGCAGTCATTTTAGGGTTGCCCCCCCCCCCCCACCCCCGCCCCTGCACACACACATGCTGATGTACTGCATCCTTAAACCACTCTTCATGAAGGTGCGATCATGCACATTTTCATCCTCTGCAAAAACCTGTGGTGTGGTATTATAGACACAGTAGTACTTCATGCACATTTAAACTCATGAGGATGAGTATATGCACAGGTGAGCAATTACATGTACTATGTAATTTTGTGCAAGTGGTGCAGTTTAACTGTGATATGACAGTAGTTGCACTGTCCAAATACTCAGAACTACGCTACTTCATGGGCAGCATTTTTTGTTGTTGTGTGTGTGTTTTAATCATGAAAGAAACCAGACAAGGCAGTTTTATTTGTAAAGTTTTGAAATGCATTCAGATAAATATAGTACTGCTTCAGTGCTTGAGGAAGAATTTCATTGAATGGTTATGCTTTAAAATGTCAGTGTATTGACCACAGGGCCTCCCATGTTGATAGTTACATGGTGTCCACTCAACATAATTTTCTCAGTAGTAGTAAAGAGAATGAATGAGATCAAGCATGTGCTTTTGTTTGCTGCAACCAAGGACTGTTTATGTGAGGAGAACCTGGAAAATAGTATAAAATGGCTGACGAGGTGGCAGCGTGTCATAGTGGAAAGTGTAACTAACGCAGTTTCACAATCTGCCAATTGACATTACAGCTGAAAATAAAGAGACACAAACAAAATCCATTCTAGGTACTGTTGTCTTGATGGAGAATTTCTAAATACATATGAACATTAACTCCATGGTGAATTTTTTTTATGTGGATTATTTGTAGTATAAGTACTATTAAACTTAATTACATAAGTTATGGTAAAACATCTTCATTCTGTGTGCTACAAAAAATAACAACTGTGTTTTGCTCTGACCCTTTTGTTCATGAAGTAGTAAACTATGATCATCTACATATAAACATATTATATATATGAAATCTACTTTTTGCAGTGGTACTGATAGAAGAATGGAAAACCACCAAACATTGTTCATGTTGCACAGAAACCACAATATCAAGCAAGATGGTTTCCACATAGCCATGTTTATTCAAAGCGTGTGTTTGTGGATAGTTAACTTGGTCTTTTGTAAATTAATCAACTTCTTACATTCCTGTCAGATTTTGTTTGTTTGTGTCTTTGTAAATATGTATAAAAAAAATTAAATTGTTCATTCAGTGTACATAGACCCCCAAAAGAGTATAATGAGACACATATATACCTGTTTCATGTTTATTTTGAAGCAGGTAGTATTGTGTTGACCCAGCAAAGTTATTCTTATAAGCAATTTGCAGTGTGGATTGTCATGCATTTACTATCGTAATTCAGTCAGATTTTTTTTTTTTAATGGATGGGGGGAGTGGGGAAGTCTCTTTCGATATCCTCAGAAAAATACTTAACAAGATTGTCCATGGAGGTTCAGCAGACAGATGGTCACAAATGTAAATTATATGACTTGGTTTTAACAGCAAGATATTGCACATTCAAACATTGTTCAGGGAAGCCATTAATTTGTACTGGTACTGCTAGTCTGGGTGGTGGACTGCGAGTGCTGATGGCCTGCGCATGTTTGTTATACAAATCTAACAGCTACAGAAGACAAAACTTTGGGAAGGTATAGGTCTCACTACTCTGGGCAATTTCTTTATGGGTTCTGAAAAGCAAGGGTTGGAATGTAGCTCAGTTGGCAGAGCATTGGACCAAAAAGTTGGGTGCAACACTGATGCAGGTTGGTTTGACTCCCCAGCGAGGCAAGGGATTTTTCTCTCAGAGTCAACTTTCAGTGCAGACTCTTGCAGTGTTTGCACAGCCTGCAATGCACGTACATTTGTGATTTGAATCTACGCATAGTGTTAAGTATCCCAAGCGCTGGCAGCCATACTGTTGTTTGGACCCACAAAAATATTGCACATGTTGTCAGGAACGGGTATAGCGCTGCTGTTGTTGCTGCTGTAGCATCACCCAGCCTGAATTTCCCACAAACATTAAACAATGTTCGTGCATATTTATTGACCAAGCTCAGTTTACTGTAATTGCAGCAAGCATTCTCTCATGAGTACTGCACAAATATTATTCAAGACACAATACAATGCCCGAGAGGCAAACATTTTCCTATTCCTCTTCTTTAAAAAAATTGTGGTCACAGATCGGCTCAGCTTTTTAATTTTTTGTCTGTGTGTGGGTCGTTTTTTTTTTTTTAATTTAAATATATTTTTTACTTGTATTTTGCTGTGATTCTGCTTGTTGTAGTTAGTGCAAAGACAGTGGACATTGCTGTGATCACACTTGCCAAGAGCAAAGAGTTATCACTGGGAGATCACATGATGCACTCACTGTGTATTGTATGTATACGTGAATCAAACGTACGTAAGGGTTTCGCAATGTTTTTAATTTATGAAAGGAAATTTTTATTATGAAACTGATTAACTTAGGATAAGTGGTGTAATTTCATCTGCCTTTGTTTTACACACACACACACACACACACACACACACACACACACACACACACACACAGAGTTTGAACATAAGCAAAGATTACAAATACATAATCTTTGATGTAAGTCAGGGATTCACAATGTTTAAACTTATGAAAGGACAGTTTTATTATGAAATTCATTAACTTGGCATAAAAGATGTAATTATATTGGCTTGTTTTACACACACACACATAGTTCGAGGTTGAGATTATGAACAAACTTTCCCCCCCATTTTGACAAACATTTTATACAGAAGACACACGGATAGGCTACAGTAACAGTAAAATTACTGGCTTGGAATGCATCATGCAGACTAAAAGACTCACTGATTTTGTTGTTGTTTTTGTCGGTCTTTCTGCCTCTTGTTGATTTTGTCTTTTTTACCCCATGAGCACTAATGATTAAAAACTGATTTTTAATTGCTTAAATATTCTACAAAGTAACGTTGTATTCATCAGCCATGATTTGCTATATTTTATTGTATATGTTTGCTAAAGATGGCTTTTGCTGAGGCCTGCACACAATTGCTTGAATGTTATGGTTTGGGATGAAAAGTTAAATAAAAGAAAAAATCCATCTGCATCCGTTGTTTTCTTATGTGTATAATCATACATGTCCCCCCCCCCCCCCCCCCCTTTTTTCTTTTCTTTTTCTTGCTGACTGAGAATTTACATTTTTCCAAAGAAGATCAATGCAACCGTACAACTGATTCTTCTACTGAGCAACTGGCTTTTTCATTAATTTTTTTGTTTGGAGAGGGGAGGGGCAGATAGAAGTTGAAGCATCAAAACTTACACAAGTCCTGTTTAAATCTAAGACCACTCTACCATTAAAAAGTGTTACACCTTTCCTTCATCTACAAAAAGAATCATACAGTTACATGCATGGAACAACCAGCAAACATGAAATCAAACGAAAAAAAGCAGCACACACATGCAGAAACTAACATCCTGTTTCATCCTGCTTCATTCCAGAACCCTTCCTACTCCTGTTCCTGCATCCACTGTTCCCCACTGCAGGAAAGGTACAGGCTGAATTTGGAAAAGAAATAAGTTTCAAAAAAACTGGGAAAGCAGAAATCAATAATGTACAATTGTTGGCAGCTGGAAAACCGTGAGGCTATAATTACAATCTGTTACAGGCATAAAGGACAGAACTATTCATGGCTCTGGGTTCTCAGCAGAAGGGACCTAACTGCTGTATCTGCTGTACCCTACTGTAGAAAAGGTGGAGAGAAATTCTGAGGAAAAAAAGAACTGGTTAGTGTTGCAAAATTCATGGCAGCAGGCAAAGTATGCAAGGCCATACTCTGATGTACTCAAGGCTAAAAACAGTGAACCTTTGACTGAATAACTTTAGGTTTTGAGAAGAGGGGACCTTAATTTCTGCATCCACTGTACCCCATAGCTATGGGGCAGTCAGCACACACACACGGGCACACACACATTGGAATTCAAACTCGACAAAACAGGTACTATACACAGCACAATTTGTTACAAAGGTGACAAACTCTGCTGTAACAATAAAGACAAGCCAACTGCTGTTTACTAAGATATGGTATTCCCCCCCCCCCCCCCACCCCACTCTAACACTGATAACTGACACTCTAGCACACTCCCCCACCCTGTGTCACACATTGCCATGGACTTGATCCATCAGTAGCCCAGAGAGCATGAAAGGGGAAGGTTTGCTAAACACAGCAGTTGAGACTGTGGAAAAGAAATACAGTACTGCAAGATGGTTATTGACACCAAATTGGCCAGACACTGTAACAAAGCAACAAGGCTTGCTAAACACAGCAGTTGAGACTGTGGGAAAGAAATACAGTACTGCAAGATGGTTACTGACACCAGATTGGCCAGACACCATAACAAAGTAACAAGGCTTGCTAAACACAGCAGTTGAGACTGTGGGAAAGAAAGATACAGTACTGCAGTGCAAGATGGTTATTGATACCAAACTGGCCAGACACTGTAAGTGTAACAAAGCAACAAGGCTTGCTAAAAACAGCAGTTGAGACTGTGGGAAAGAAAGATACAGTACTGCAAGATGGTTATTGACACCACATTGGCCAGACACTGTAACAAAGCAATAGACATGTTGTGAGGATATTTTTTTATAAACTCTGCAACCTATCCAGCAGAAACACTGGTGAGTACTAGTTACATAGAAAATAACGATAAACTAGTTGCCAAAGCGCTTAAACTGAATTTTGTTATTCATTATTTTTGCCTTAATTTTAGGTCGAATCTGATGGATTTTTAAATAATAGAAAATAACGATAAACTTGTTGCCAAATCACTTAAACTGAATTTTTTCATTAATTATTTTTGCCTTAATTTTAGGTCAAATCTGATGGATTTAATTTTTTATTTATTTTATTACTCTTTAAATATTAATTGGTGCTGGTGTTGTCCACCTAGCTGTAGGAATTAATGTTTCAGAGCTGAAAGACACTGAGGAGGAAGGTAAAGAGCCTGAAGTTACACAATCATCTGCTGCAAACTTGCATTCACCCCAGGTCACAATAATAATAATAATGATAATGAAATATTTACAGAGCATGAATTTCTAACATAAAAACAGAGCATGGCATGCTGTACAAAATTCAAATATGAACTCAATACATGTTGAGACACCTCAAATGGAAACGATGACGACAACATTTACGACTACAAGCAATTCATATTACAAGGGGCAGGCAAGACTTAGATTACACCCACATACACATGCACATGCATGCACACACGTGTGTGCGTACACACACACATGCGCACACTGCACACGCAGAGCACATCAGTCAACTGAAATTTTAAGGGGGGGGGGGGGGGGGGGGGACTGCTAGCAGTTGTAGGTTTTAAGCAGATGCGTCTTCACTGTCATTTTGCAAAGACACTGACGTCATGTTCTCGGAACCGACTGGTCCACGTAAAGTTAAAATTCTATTATCATCTGAAGGAATTTTTCTTTGTTTAGCGTGTGACGGATTGTCTCCCTTAGCCTAATATGACTTACCGTCTTACGGTCAACTTTAAATGAAAAATGATATTAAACTTTCTGAAACTGTTGTCGTTTCATTAAATAGCATATTACCGATTTCCGTAACCCGAACCGAATTAAACTTTGGCCTTTTGATGCTACGGGAGGAGGGCGGGGTGGGGGGTGGGGGGTGGGGGGCAATGAATCCTCCAAAACCTGCCGATGAGTTTGGCAGAAGGGCGGGGCAGGGGTGGGTGGGGGGGAGGGTGGGGGAGTGCAATGAATCCTCCAAAACCTGCCGATGAGTTTGGCAGAGTCCTACATTCAATAAATTTAATTGAAAGCGAAAACCACATCACATCTCACTGCTTCGGCATATCATGAAAAAAGTTAAGAATTCTTATGCATACTGAACCTCCATAGATGGTGTTACAGCATGGACCGAGTAAGTGAGTTGAATTTGCGCATAACATTTTGTGCCGCCAAAAATCAAGCACATAAACATATTAAATATTTTGACCGAGACCAAATACTGAGACATCGTGGACGCCTGAGCTCTCTCGCGTCTGAGCGTTACTTCCCTTGCATAAGTTCCGGCCAAGTTTTGCCAACATGGTTGATGTTACGAATGCTTTCAAAGCGACGATAAAGGCTGTAAAATCGCGCCTGAAGTCTCAAGGAAATGCAGCGAGTGGTGAACTTGCCACAAGCATTTTCCCAGCTGCTAAGCAACGGGGTGACTTTGAGAAAAAAGCAAGGGATGTGGTAAGTTTTGTGTGTTTTCTGCTTTCTGTCTTCAGTATGTGAAGAAAATGAAACTAGGAGTAGGACAGACACGTTGACGTCAATATGTTGCATTTTGGCGGAAAGAGCCAAGCGAAAGTCCCCCCCCCCCCCCCCCCCCCCCCACACACACTTTTTTCTTTCTTTATTTCTTTTTTCTTCTTCCCAGTCCCACAGCCCCATCTTCTGTTTCTTCCTCCGAATGGCTACAATCGGCAATTGAATTTCTTTCTTTCTTTCTTTTTTTTTTTGTTTTTTTTTTTGGGGGGGGGGGGGGGGTCTCTTTTGCGGGAGATATGTTGTGACTAAACTTAAGCAGCAACAGCTGAAAAGGAAAGGTAGGTATTCTACAGGTAAAAAGGTGGGGCGCAGACAAATGCTCACCTTACATTAATTTTGGTCACCATTAAAGTGATGCATCCACACATTTAGTGATTTACTGATCGCTTACAGTTCCCTGGTGCCTGGAGTGGTACACCATTGATTCAAAGATTGCCTGGCAATAGACCAAGCAGTAATGCTGAGAACCATCACTCAAACTGAGTATGGAGAGCCACCAAAGAAGTGTGTGAAGAGAAATGTTGTGCAGACACAGACTTCACACCATGCGCCAGGAGATCACAGCGAAGACAAGGCAGCTGGAATACTTGGATGGTTTTCCACAGTGCAGACCATCTCATTCTCGATGTCACACAATATGAAATGCTGCTGACGAATGGTGACATTAATTTGTTTCATTTTTATAGAGTGCACATATTGGTTGCAACAGTGTGAGACTGGAGCCAGTTAATGAGTTATAGTCAATTTTGCTTACATGTGTGTGTGTGCGTGTGTGTTTGGAACACAAGCCAATTGCATTTTAACCGCTTGTTTGTTTGAACTGATCTTTATGGGTGTGGGGTGGTATGGGGGTTCTTGCAATTAAATGACTGTGGCACAACTTTGTGTTGTTTAGTGGTGTTATAAACTTATACTTTTGATTTAATGCTTTCAGTCATATTACCAATGGCAGTCTTAACTGTATATGTTTATTTTATGATGAACATTTTGTGATGTGAACACCTTAACCTTGTTTTGTTACAGACCAGCAACATCACCAAACTGAGAGATTTTCTTCTTCAACACAGAAAAGATTATGTCAATGCAGGAAGGTATGCATCACTTCTACAGTATGCCTTCTCACTATAGTATACCAGTTACCACAGGTTACCCAGTGGCTTATTAACTTTAGCACTGACTGGCCCTCCCTCTCTTTGTCTGCCCCGTCTCTCAGTCTCTGTCTGACTGTCTGGTGCCAAGTTCACTCACTCATGCATTCACATCAATCATAAAATTATTGCAATCCTTTCCAGTCTGCTGGGTGGCCACTCATCACCGATGACGGAGGCAGAGAGAGACCAAATTGACAACGATGCCCAGACCGTTATCAAGACTTGTCGAGAGACCATTAATCGTTTACGTGGAGAAGCCCAGAAGCAGAAAGTACATCCCCAAGTAAAAGAGCACCGAGCAATCGTCATTTTTCTTATTGATGGATACTTGAAAGGTATTTTTTTTCATTTGGAGTGTCTTAGATCTGTTGGCTGTATTCATCTGTTGGAATACAGTACTGATGTATGCTATGTACTGTGTAGTATATATGTACACATGCACTAAAAGTGTCCAGGCTAGAAAAGGTAGACTATGTGGTATACTGCTATACTATTATTTATATGTCATATTATTAAATGATAGAAAATTGATACATTGGAATAAATCCTTGCAGGCAGAAATCTGTATGAGGCAAAAAGATGATGAGAATTTTACCATTCAGACTCTTTCCTTGTGGTTCTCTTCTTTTAGTGGAATCAGCCTTTTACAAACAATAGTAAAAAAGAAGGAGATGAAGACCAAAACTTCTGAAAGTGAAAGGCACCATCTGATTTGCACTTGAAGCAAACAAGTGTTCTGGGTCTTGTTCTGTTTCACCTTCAACATTAGCTGAGTATGACTATGAGTTCAGGTCCACAGAGACATAACAAAGCAATTGTTGGTGTTTCAGCTGTTTGCAGGATCTACAGTGAACAGAGAGCGGTCAGGGTCAAACGGGTTGTGGACAAGAAAAAGATGTAAGTGTGTGGAGGGTTCCGTCCATCTGGGAAGGTTGTTGAAAGTTGGGGGCCATTTTCAAGCCCTTGAAAGTCTGAGAAATCAACAAATCAGCTGAGTTTCTGAGTTTTGACCTTTTTGGTCATATGTGTTTTTAATCTTGTATCAGTTTCTGTTTTTAAACCTGATGTCCATTGTCCTAATGATGATGTCGAGATAGTTGCAGATACTCATCAGTTACTCATACTCACAGAATAAGAGTAAGTCTTGCTCACCACCCAGTTGATTTGTAGAGTCCTTAACACAAAAGCTTTCATGTATCACATTTTGCAAGCACAAAACTCATTTACTTGTGGTCCAAAAAAACTGTGTTGCCAAAAGCCCTTGTTCTCCACAAACAGCAAGCTTGGTCATAGTGAACACACAGCAAGCTTCAAGTTCACATACTGTTAGCACTCCACACACATGGGTGATATGTTGTTCTAGATCTCGACTGGAGCCAGATAAATCACGAAGTCATGTTGCCCGACTGCATACACAAAGGGAGTCAGAAGGTGAAGGGAACTTGGACAAGAAAGGTGCGTCCCAGTGTTGGTGTGTGTGTTTGGAGGATATGGTAGAGGTGTTTATTTTGTTTTAGTGTGTGTGTGTGTGTGTGTGTGTGTGTGTGTGTGTGTGTGTGTGTGTGTGTGTGAATGTGTGCACATGGTACATTTGTATCAAGATCCTTCTGTTTGCTTGGTTTGTTTTAGTGACTGTAATCAACATGTATAATACTAACAAAGAAGACATAGCTTATTTTTGCTCACCAAACCTTTAGGTAATCACCATTGACTCAACAACAACCGAAAAGAAAGAAAAAATGTGTATATTTTATATTCCATTTAAAAAACATTTTGCAGACTATATGCACTCAAACATTGTAGTTCAACACTGTCATTTATTCAACTTGGTATGCACATATATCTGCATTAAACTCTCTGTGTGTCTCTGTCTGACTGTTTGTCTCTCTCTCTCTGTGTCTGTCTGTTTCTATACCCCCCTCCCCCCCCCCCCCCCCCCCCTTGCCCCCTGAACACACACAATACAGGTATAATACACATGCAGTCAGCTCTCTCAGTACCCTGCAGTTCCCCATTGTTGTTACTGATTTGTGGGAGGCATGGGAATGATTAACCAAAGTTTGTTGCTGCACTTGTCATTGCTCAAGCTGAGGTGACCATGTGCAGTTGATGGGGTGTTGAAATCCAGTCACTATAACTAACCTCCCTTTCGTAAGTAAAGAACTGGCGTCGTGGGCTTCTTGACTCCAAAAATGATGGTGTGGTTTGCTTTGCTCAGGGTGTGCAGTTGTTTTTGGTGCATGCGTATCAGTTGAGTTGAAAGCATTCTGATGTGAGTTTCTTTATTTTGCTATATTTGAAGATGTTGTGTAGTAGGTGTCAATGCTGAAGATCGCCGAGCGCCACGCCCACAGACAATGGAGTTGCCGGAGAAGCCCAGCTATGAGGATACAGATACAGACATCTCACCAGAGGAAGCTCAGATGGTGGGGAATTGTGTCTGTGTGGATAGAAATACCTAAGAATGTGAAGGATTTTTTTTAATGATTTAGGAATATTAAATGAGAGGAAAAACATGACATGCACAGATATGCACACACACACACACACACACACACACACACACACACACACACACACAACACACACACACACACACACACACACACACACACACACAGTGATTGCACTGACATTTTTCAAACTTGTGTGACATCTATACGGTAGTGAAAGCGGTTCACAGAAATAGGTCAGATAACCACTGTAACTGGTCAGATACACTGCTGTCTATACTACTACTAGAGCTCTGCTAGCAACCACCCTGCTCCCTTCCCTGTCTAGAACACACATGCACATTCATATGCACACATGCGCTCTCTCTCTCACACACACACACATACAATTTACACACGCACACACACACACAAACACACACACACACACAAAATTTACACATGCATACACACACACACACACACACACACACACACACACACACACACACACACACACACACACACACACACACACACACACTCACTCAACTTTGCTGCATTTTTGAGAACCAGTCAAGCAAAGTAACAGCAATGTCTGACTGATTGCTGAATTGTTTCCTGGATATTCTGATCTTAATCCGTAAAATACCAGAAATTAGCAGTTAACACAGACCCTGACACTCAACCCCTTCAAGTTGAAGCAATTAGTAAAATGACAAACCATCAATTTTGAACACGGAGCACCAACATTTCAATGCAGAAGGTCACTGTTCATTCAAGAAAACCACTGTTATGTTAACAGAGGCTCATGAATAGGCATAGTCTTCTACAGAGGAAGATCATGGTTGTACCTTTTGATCAAATGTGCCTCGTGAACAAACATGTCTTATTGATCATTGATTATAAAAAATTTTTATTAACTGACTGATTGAATCATTAACTGACTCATTAACTTTTCATTTTATTATTTTTATGAATGAATTATCAGAGTGGCTATTCGCACCACCGCTGTGTGAACAATTTGTCTGATGCTCCTTATTTGCAGAGCGGCAGACAACTAATCACAGTACTTGATTTATATCACGTGATCACTTGCCGCCATTTCAAACTATGAACCGGTTGTAAGATGGAGGTAGGGCAGACCTTCGACAGCTGGAGCGAATTTACAAAGTGTATAGAAGCCTTTTCAAAGGCAACTAGCATTCAGTTTTGCACAGTGGCCAGCTGCAGTGTAAATGGTGCCAGTGAAAAAGTAGTAGAGGGACAACTCAAGCTGGTACAAAGAGAGTAAAAAACTGCACCCCCCAATGAATCGCTCCCACTCACTTGAAATGATTGTGAAACAACTGAAACATTCTGGAAGCATCAAAGCCCACATCGTTTCATGTGGGGGGCTGAAAATGCAAAAATTCCTACTGGCAGAAAGCTATGAACAAGAGAGGATGGGCACATTGCAGTTTTCTTGCATCTGGAACTCTCCAGACACAAGAAAACTGCAATGTGCCCAGATTGTAGGTTAATTGCAATGCGATTTCAATACTATTCTTCACAACCCCTAATAAACTATGAACAGCAGCAACCAAAAATTTAAAAAAAACAAAAAACATGGCACAGTGGGTCACTGTTTTCACAGCTGTGCGAATAAGGAAACCACTGACCACTGTTCGCAGAGCCGCTGTGCCAGTAAGAATCCATGGGCCACTCTTTGCACAGCCGCGCTGCCAATAAGAATCCATGTATCATTAATTCGCACCGCCGTGCTGCAAATAGCTGCGTCCATGATTTATTTGTGTATGTTCATGTTCAAATGTTTTCACTTCAAAAACATCGCTGTTTTTTTTAGAAATAGAATTTGTCCATGTTGTGCAAAAAGTTGTAATATACATGTGTGTGAGTGTGTGTGTAGCAGAGAGAGAGAGTATTGTTGTATATGTGTTTATGATCAGCCTGCATTTCCTGTGTGTGCAGTTTGAACAGGAGAACAGGGCGCTGTATGAGGAGATGAACAGCATGACAGAAGATGTTAGGTCAGTACTGCCACTCTGTCTGAACCAGGAGGTTTCAGTTTTCCTTGCGTAGGTCTCAGGGGTGGGAGCTAGTGTCGATGTTTAGTCTTTTCTTCTTCTTGGTGTTCGCAGAGTCGCTGTGATATAACCGTAATGGTTGACGGGGTGTAAAACACCATGTTACTTACTTACTGTTGTTCGCAACTGCACAATTTTTCCTTTTTTCTGCGTTGGAGCATGCTTCTGCCTCAAAATTGAAATGGTCAGCCTGGTGGTTTGGATAAAGGTTGAGGTCTTCCTCAGGTCCTCCATGTTGCCCCCACAGCCTTTCTTCCAGCGTTGTTGCATGGGGCCACTGCTGCCTTCTTGCTTCTCTGAAGAGGGGGCAGAACAGCAAAATGTGCTCTGGGGACTGCAGTCCTGTTTGGCGTTGGCAATCTTCAGTGTGTGCCAGCCCTAGTCACCGCATGTTGTGACAGTGTCCAGTCTTAAGATGGAAGATGGTGGTCTGTTGCTGCAGCTTGAGATGGTGGTCTGTTGCTGCGGCTCGAGATGGTGGTCTGTTGAAACCGTCATGTGTGGTTTGTTCTCCTTTGCATTCTGGGATTGTCTTTAGACATGTACTGATGTAGCTTGATATTCGCCCTGATATAACTATCTTGGCTGACTGGGTGGGGAAGAAACAAGAAGTTACTTACTGTAGCTTGATGGTGTTAGTGATTTTGGTTGCCTGCAGCAGGTTCTCTTTGGAACCCCATAGCTTTTCTGCAAGTGTGACTTCTTGGGACCAGAGCTGTGTACATGCTTTTGCGTTTGGGGGCAGAACTGCAGAACATGTTTGCGGGTTTGTGGGCCTGTCTCCCATGAGCAATTAACCGTGTCATTGATTGCTTTTATATATAGCACAATTCTCCATTCTTGAGCAGACTCACTGTGCTTGCATATGACTCTAAATCAGTAACCATACCTTTTCACGGCGCACCCCTGAGTAGCCATCAAAGTGGTGTATTTACAGTGCTATTTGGTTCTTACATGGCTGATACCACATGAAGCTGCTGCCATTTTGGTGCATTCTGTCATCTGTGTACACCATATAACCATGCACCACATCTCTTCACTTCATGTATAGCCATATATGTTGGGTGCATGTGAGTTTAACAACTGCAAGTTTATACAACCTGCCACCTGTACTTCTGGCAGAATGACCAGGATCTTTCACAAGCTACTGTGGTAAAACAGGGGTGGAACAGATACCAAAACAAGAGTCAGCACCGAAAGTTGACCCTGGAGAAGAACATTCTCCCACTGGGCTTTGAACCCACAACCTTCTAGTCACAAGTCAGGCACTCTAACCACTGAACTATCCTTCCTCAGTTGACTGTGTGTGACAGACTAAGGTGGTACAGGTGGGCACACGGTCGGCAACTGCAGGTCCACACAACTTTTCATATACAGAGGCTGACATCAACCAGTTCTCTTTCCTGGGGGACTAGTGATTCCTGGAGGATGTGCTGTACAGCAGTGTGAGGTGGAGTTACTGGTGAAATACATGTGCCAGTGGTTCATCTGGCCTTGTACCTTGCCAATGACAACTTTGTGTTGAACAGATCTTTTGTTAATGTGTATGCATAATTCTTTTAATATATTTTTTATATTCTCTGTCTCTCTCTTTTACCTAGGCAAATTGAAGGGAAGGTTGTAGAAATTGCAAAACTGCAGGAAATATTCACCGAAAAAGTTTTGGAGCAGGTGAGCTTCTTTAA
>OY757542.1:3318101-3320601 GCA_963584105.1 Alviniconcha strummeri
CTCCTTATCCCGTTCTTTAGACCAAATATCTGTTGTTTGTAGCAACTGAATATTCGTCGGAGATTGGCAGCTGGCTTCAGTTTCAAGTAAACAATGGCAAAAAGGCAGGCTGTTCAACGGAACTTGGAATATCTATGACTTTCCCGATATTCGTCTCCTTCTCAAGTTTGGTCGGACAGTCTTATCACTGACAAACAACAGATTTGTCCCCTCAAGCGTTATTTCTCCAAGGAGTGCCTCATTTCTTTTGTTGCTGTCTTTCTTTTCAGTTGTTCGCTGGTAAATTCTACGCCTCAACTTCTGAAAAGTTGTTTCTGGAGTCTGGGTTTGTCCATGCTTAGTCCATGATAAGTTATAGCAGCTGATATTAGATTTATATTTTAAAACACACACTCACCAATCCACACCCTGCCTACTACAAAAGTGCGCGCGTGTGTGTGTGTGTGTGTGTGGTTCTATTGATCTCTCCTTAAAGGCATCATCAACGCTACTGCCCGCAACATCCACCTTGCTGCTCCGCATCACTAATTTACACTCTCCTTCCTGCTTGGGGATGAGGCAAGATAAGAACCTTTTGTAAGCTTTACGACTGCAACCTTTTTTCAAAACAATTGGCTGCCCTCTTGTTTTACATCGTACTGTCGCTTTGTTGCTGGATTTGTGTGGTTGTGCGCGTTAGTTACATAATTATATCTACACCATAATCCAGTAAGGCGAGCAGGGACTTCCTGGAAGAAACAGAAGATGAACCCGGGGGCACGGTTGTACTGTGACTTCGTTGCCAAATCCGGCATGTTGGATCATCAGCGCAACAGCCCTCAGGGGAATGTTCTGGAAGAAACCTTGAGCGACGTACCTCACTCTTCGAGCATCACTTTCGGGCACCTTCCCCAAAACTCTGCCAGAATCGGTTACGCCACTGAAAGGGCACTCTTTTATCTCCGTACAGCTAGCTGTCTACCGACATGGTCAGCGCCCCTAGAAAGGTTTGGGTACCAAACCCAGCGTTTAAACGGCAGCTGACAACAGAATAGAGCAGCTTAAAAAGACAGCACAGAAAGATAAAGCAGCTGAACAGAAGGAAAAAAACAAAACAAGCAAAAACGTTTGTAACATATAAAAAGCTCTGGAATTCTACGAAAAGGGACTGATATCATCCAAACAACCCCTAATTAAAGAAGACACTAATGCTGCTCCCAGAAGGGATCGAGGCAGCCCTACTGTCTGGAATCGCTACTGTCTGCTGTCTGGAGGACCTACTGTCTGCAGGATCTACTGTCTGGAGGATCTACTATCGGGAGGACCTACTGTCTGGAGGATCTACTATCGGGAGGATCTACTGTCTGGAGGATCTACTATCTGGAATCTCAAGGCTCTCATTTGATGCCCCTTTCCCATCTTCTCTCTTTTCTTCTACCTGTTGCTCTTTTTGTCTTACCATTTTGCTGCTTATGGTCCATTCTATATTTTCATGAAATTCTCCAGTATCTTTCACTAAGAGATAGTGACATTTTTCATGAGTGTTGCTGAGCAGATAGAAGATGATAGTTGGATGGTGGTGTGTACAGCTAGCTGCTATATGGCATGATATTTGCCATTATGCAGTTATATATTTTCCTCTTTTTTAAATTTTTATTTCTTCTGTCGATCACTTTCGTGCAAATTTCTTTAATTTGGCATCCATAAATGGCCGACGATATCGGTATATGTGCTTTTTTTGTGATTGCTTTTCTTAACAAAGACAATATTGAAGGGAATAACTCTTCGAAAATTAGTGTTTAGAAATAATTTGGAGGTTTGTTTGGAGGATGTACCTCTGGTGGAGTTTATATACCTTGTGCCGGGTACTAGTTACCACAGGCGATTCAGGTCTTTGTTGTTGTACTTGCGTTACGTATTTCGACCGCTAATTAAATCCCTTCTGTGTTGATTCTGCACGACTGCTCTTGGTCTGTCTCTGTTTCAGATTTGTTTTTGATGTTTGTGCAGTTTTGTATGTTTTGATTAATATTTGTGTAACTTATATATATAAAGATTTAACTTGAGAAAGCGTTCACATAATTAAGAGAAAGGTTTTGAAACATGCATTTGAATGACATTGTTTGGTCGTCCTGAGGTGACCATGTGCGGTTGATAGGACGTTAAAACCCAATGACTAACTAGCCACACACACATATACATACTTGCCAATCAAATGTTAAACTGGATACTGTTTTCTAAGCACATATAATTATACAGTTAATAATTAAGATAAAATATCAAGAATTGGATCTTGCTCAGCTTCAGTTGTCAGACCAGAAATGCTTTGTAAAACTGTGATGATGTAAAGGAGTGTGAAAGAGAATGAAAGGTATATTGTAATGCGTGGATGCATGTATCTGAATAAAAGCCCCACAAAGATGTGCACGTCAAAAAAAAAAAAAAAAAAAAAAAATTGAGCATGCAGTGCCTGAAGTCTTGTGGGAGTAAATTCTAAACAACAACAACAAAAACAAAATCA
>OY757542.1:3328101-3335601 GCA_963584105.1 Alviniconcha strummeri
GGTGTCTGTATTGAACAGTTGTGGGACCTCAGGGAGGACCTTCTGAAGACCACAACCTTCACCCAGAACGCCGGACTGACATGTGGGAGCAGCCCTTGTGTTTACAATTTTGATTACTAGAATGTATTAACATAAATCCTGGGTACTGGCTTTCTAGCGGCGCTGGCGTTTAGTTTTCGTTACTAGAATTTATTTACATGTATCCTGGGTACTGGCTCTTTAGACAACCCTGGTGTTTACAGTTTTAGTTACTAGAATGTGTCTACATATATCTTGGGTATTGATGTTCTAGACAGCCCTGGTGTTTCCAATTTTAGTTACTAGAATGTATTTACGAAGATCTTTTGTAGTGGCTTTCTAGACAACCCGGGTATTTCCAGTGTTAGTTACTAGAATGTATTTATGTAGATCTTGTGTATTGGCTTTCTAGGCAAACGGCTTTCTAAACAAACCTCGTTATTCCAATTTTAGTTACTAGAATGCATTTACGTAGATCCTGGGTACTGGCTTGCTAGACAGCATTGGTGCTTCCAATATGATTTACGGTCATGTACTAGTGTTTGTACTGAACAGTTGTTGGGCCACAGAGAGGACCTTCTGAAGACCTCAACCTTTACCCAGAACGTGGGAATGTCCTGTGAGAGTGGCCCTGGTGTTTACAATTTTAATTACTAGAATGTATTAACATCGATATTGGGTAGTGGCCTTCTAGACAACCTTGGTGTTTATAATTTTAGTAACTATAATATACTGATGTCTGTAATGAACAGTTGTGGGGCAACATAGATGTCTTTGGAAGAACGCAACCTTCACCCAGACCACTAGACTGACTATTTCAGGCATAAGCATGTTCGAACGGAGAAGTAAAACTGATGACGCGGTGTACATCTTGTGCGCTGGCATTGCAAACAACCCTGGTGTGTATAATATTAGTTACTAAAAGGCATATTGTGTAGATCCTGTGTATTGGCTTAATAAAAACAGCCCCCGGTGTACTAGGTATACTAGGTATTAGGTACTAGAATGCATAGTGTAAATCCTGTGTTTTGACTTAATAAAGACAACCCTTCTGTTTACAATAATTATTAGTTAATATAATTTATATAGTGTAGATCCTGTGTTTTGTCTTAATAAAGACAACCCTGGTGTTTATAGTTTTCGTTAGTAGAACGCATATAGTGTAGTTTTCGTTAGTAGAATGCATATAGTGTAGTTTTCGTTAGTAGAATGCATATAGTGTAGTTTTCGTTACTAGAATGCATAATTATAGAGTTGATCCTGTGTTTCGGCTTAATAAACACAGCCCTGGTTTTTACAATATTAGTTACTTGAATGCATACAGTGTAGATCCTGTGTTTCGGCTTAATAAACACAGCCCTAGCATTTACAATATTAGTTACTTGAATGCATACAGTGTAGATCCTGTGTTTTGGCTTAATAAACACAGCCCTGGTGTTTACAATATTAGTTACTTGAATGCATACAGTGTAGATCCTGTGTTTCGGCTTAATAAACACAGCCCTGGTATTTACAATATTAGTTACTTGAATGCATACAGTGTAGATCCTGTGTTTTGGCTTAATAAACACAGCCCTGGTGTTTACAATATTAGTTACTTGAATGCATACAGTGTAGATCCTGTGCTTCGGCTTAATAAACACAGCCCTGGTGTTTACAATATTAGTTACTTGAATGCATACAGTGTAGATCCTATGTTTTGGCTTAATTATAAAGACAACCTTGGTGTTTACAGTTTTCGTTACTAGAGGGAAGAAGGACGTGAAGTGCCTTTGGAAATACCATCGGTGCACCATACGTTACTCGTCTAAATAAATGCTATTACTGTGGGTCGAACGTGTGTGTTTTTCTCTTCTATTTATTGTTGTTTCTTTGTTTTAAAATGTCTTCCTCACCCCCCCCCTCACCCCCCCCCCCTCCCTCATTGTATGCGGATTCTGCGTAGATCATAACACAGTGAACATTTGCACTAGATTATGTTTTGACTATTTAAGTTGAAATTTGCAAGAACAGAGTTCCGTATCGCTCCCGTGTTCAACTGCGCATTGTTAATCACTATCAGAAATAAAATCATATAAAATAACATTATGGGTTTTGCAGAAGGGACAAAGAGCAGGCCAACTAATAATCTTTTAATCACATCCTTAAAGCTGGGAAAACTTCTGACAAGAACCATATTTTGTTTTGCCTTGAACAGCTTACAACACTCACTCACTCACACACACACACGCACGCACGCACGCACGCACGCACGCACGCACGCACGCACGCACGCACACACACACACACACACAGCTCAGCTGGTCCCTACCGCGGAAGCATTTGTGGGCGAGATAGAGAAAAAAGGTGCACGTAGAGAGTCGCTGAGAAAAATAAATACTTCCCTTTGTTTCTGCGTTGTATATTTTGAAAAATGACTCAGCAGACTTTATTTCCCAAAGCATATGCAGTCATTTGTCCATTGCTGTAAAACTAAAGAGAAGGAAAACATTTCATTTTCCCCATTTTCTTCTTCTTTTATTTTGTCAATGAGCTGTTATAACTCATAGAGATGAAATTCGCGCACAGTCCTAATTTCTTACCAGACAAAACAAAGCGCATGTAACAGTTTAAAACAAACTTCGCATATCAAACCATCATGTCACAGCGAATATTTTTTTTATTTTTTTTCGATTGTTTCAAATGAACCTCACACACCAAATCATCACGTCTAACGGAACAAAATGTATGTACTAGTTTATAATAAACCTCGCTTTCCAATGTAAATCACCACGTTGACCGGACAAAATGTCTATATTAATTTATGATAAACATCGCGCACAGTGCACACTGTTATGATACGAAACTGATGCTGTAGTTTCATTATGTGCAGTTACGAAACTGTTTTGATTGCCTTTGTTTTGTCTTGTGCTATGGCGCTGAGGCTGACCAGTAAACGATTGGAACGTTTTCCTCTTGCCTCTTGTGTACTTGTGAGACTGCATACTACAACACACACAATGAGCTACTTCCAGAACTCGCATATCAGTCTGAGTTCTTCCCGGATCACGCAAAGACTATACACTGAGACAGTTGGGACCCAACCCCCCTCTCCCCACTTCCCATTCTCCCCCGCCGACACATACACAGACACACAATCAGCATCTTCAAATGTATCCACGTCTTCCTCCCTCCCCACCCTCTTCTCTCTCTCTCTCTGTGTCTCTGTCTGTCTGTCTGTCTGTCTGTCTGTCTGTCTGTCTGTCTGTCTGTCTGTCTGTCTGTCTGTCTGTCTGTCTGTCTGTCTCTCTCTCTCTCTCTCTCTCTCTCTCTCTCTCTCTCTCTCTCTCTCTCTCTCTCTCTCTCTCTCTCTCTCGTTATTTTTTTATATTGATTTCTTTTCATCTGGTCGGGAGAGGGGTGTGTGTGGGAGGGGGGGGGGGGGAGGGGGGCTCAAACCGATTTTTTAAATTTTTATGTATGACATTATGATAGTGCAACGGGACATCATCACTCGGTCTTTCAGAGCAGCCACGCAATCCCCATTCTCTCTTCTTTAACAATGAAATTTAACTGGAATCCTTAGGATTGAGTCACACATGTTTGGATGTGGGAGTGGGGTGCGGGGGTGGGGGGTGGGGGGGGGGGGTAAACCCAAACGGTCAGTGCAGCTATGTGGCATTGATGTCTTCAGTGACAAAATTAGACTGCCGCAGGAAGGTGACGTATTATTATTTTTTGTTTTTTGTTTTTTAGTCTAAGGTGGGAAAACAAAAAGACGGGACACCCAAACGGTCAGTGAAATTATGTGGCACTGATGTCTTCAGTGACAAAATTAAAGTAGACTGGCGTAGGAAGGTGACGTTTTATATATATATATTTATCTAATGTGGGAAAACAAAAAACGGGCACCCAAACGGTCAGTGCAGTTATGTGGTACTGATGTCTTCAGTGACAAAATTAAAGTAGACTTCTGTAGGAAGGTGACGTATTACTGGACTTTTTTTATATATAGTTTAAGGTGGGGGAAAACAAAAACGGGACACCCAAAGGGTCAGTGCAGTTATGTAGCACTGATGTCTTCAGTGACAAAATTAAAGTAGACTTCCGTGGGAAGGTGACGTCTAACAGGAATTAATAATAATATTGTAGTATAAGGAAGAAGAAGTTACGTGAATATAGCGCATGCGCTGAAAGTAATCAGTTGGAGTGAAGCTCCTGTTGACACTGGTTCGGTCAAACAATACAGTGTATCTAAAAAAAAAAAAAAAAAAAAACACACACCAGAGTTTGGAAATTTTCTCTGGAACTGCGTGCCTTGCATGTGTGTGTGTGTGTGTGTGTGCGTGCGTGCGTGCGTGCGTGCGTGCGTGCGTGCGTGCGTGCGTGCGTGCGTGCGCGCGCGCGCGCGCGTGTGTGTGTGTGTGTGTGTGTGTTTGTGTGTGTGTGTGTGTGTGTGTGTTTGTGTGTGTGTGTGTGCTCGATTGTTCAGTCGTACTATGTGTTGTTACTATTACTTTTCAGGAGAACAACATAAGACATAAAAGTTCTATTCGTCAATATTACATAGAGAATATTGTTTCCTCAACCGCCTTAGTATAGTTGTGTGAAAGCAAATTCAGGTACAATAATACTGTCACGGATGGTTCCATGGATAGATGATCGGATGTGAGTGAATGGTGCATAGACGGAGTAGGACACAGACATGGACATCGCAGGCCCATTACTGGCTACATCAGTAGTTTTGGCATCAATCAACACGCGTATAATATTTTAGCAGTTGGCTGTTCCTGGCACTGGAGCCAACTCGAAATGATAATAATAATAATAATAACAGCAACAACAACAACAACAACGACGACGATGCATAGCTCTCACAGAGAGCGCATATCTTTTTGCAAAACAAAAGCTCAATACGCTGGCACACACCATTCACAAACATAATACGCACGTTGACATACACATAATCTATTGTCACCTCATAAATAGTCTGCCTCCGTTTGTGAAAAGGCCGTCTAAGGAGGAAAGTCTTGAGCTGGATTTTGAACTTAGAGTAGGAATATTTCTGAAGATACTTTCTAGAGCCGATTTGTTTTTACAGACTATTCAGTTTCCCCGCTCTTACATCATTAACTCAGACTACCTTTGCCACCGATCCCCTACTTCGGGACACTGTCATATCCGAAACGTCATCCTTGATTTGTCATCTGGTGGGTCTGTCATCCAGTCACACTTCATCAATTGTGCATCCTGTTCACGCGTTGTTCGGAAATCTGTGTAAGATATTTCCTTGAGCAGTTGTGTGTGTTTAATCTGACAACGTTTTCAGTTCGTGATACTTCATGCAAAACCCTTTTTTCCCTAGTAACATACATACATGAATTCCACTTCCACCCCCCCTCCCCCCACACCTCAAAAAAGAAGAAGAAGAAGAAGAAGAAAGCAATACACAAACAAAAACAAAACAAAAAATAAACTGTAAATAAATATACACATTAATCAATGAACAGGATTAAATAAATAAACAAAATGAATTGGAATAAATAAATCAATAAATAAATCAAATACTGAGCTTTGGTTTGATTTTCTGGATACGTGGTTATGTAAAATGTGAGCTCTGAAGTAAACAGAGTACATTACGTAAGCACATACAAATGACCAGGACGCTTAAAATAAACAGCAGTTGCTAACTGCATGTACTTGCGTTGAGTATTGCTCAGTTTTAGTGAATTCCATGTTTCAGTTTGGTGTCGGGGGGCATGCAGTTAATTTGCCTATTGATTCGAGGTCTGTTTGACTGACTGGAATTGTTAGTTGATGAAGTGACTGATTTATCAAATGTATCGATAATAATAATAATGTACATTTATCATGCGCTCATCAACGGCCTGAGCGCTCACACGATACATATTAACCTAAATATGATATTCTATACACATGTAGAGCATAGTCCTACCAAAACAATTTACATAAAGTATTATACAAAAACAAAAACAAAAACAAAACACACACACACACACACACACACACACACACACACACACACACACACACACACACACACACACACACACACAGTGACTGTAGCAGAAACTGGGTACTAATATTAGTTAGGATGGAAATACTGTGAGAAGAGGAAGTTTTTCAGTTTGGCCTTAATCTAGTAACTGACCCATAATGTTGAGAAGCATATAGCAAGGCCAGTGTTTCACAACATTATGGGTCAGTTACGGGTTACTTGATTAACCCGTTGCAGCTAAGTGTTAAAAATCCAACAGATGATATGCTGGTGGTACATTTAGATTATGCTGATTCTGATTGCTTGAGTTATTGGTAAAATGAGGAAGCAAAACTAGTTCAATGATCTATAGATAGCAAATATTAAAGCCTTTTTAAGGGGTGAGGGTGGGGGGGTGGGGGGAGTTAGCTGTAGCTTCAGCCTCAGCAACAGGCACACTAGCATTTGTTGGTCTTTGAAATGCTGTTTATCCTCTTTACACCAATTGCGGGAACAATTCTGAAAGAAACATACTAATTTTTCAAGCATATCAATAAAACTCATACTCAAAACAGTGTTAAAAACTGAGTATGACCGTAGGTTAAAAAGAGAAGTGCCTCAGCTTGGCTCTTGTGTATGATAGCTTAAATAATGAACAATGGTTTCAACACCACAACTGCTTACTTCCATTGCCTTCCAAATCAGTACAATGACATGGCAGAGCATTTATCACAATTAAAAAACAAAACAAACAACCAAAAACCTCAGATGCTAATTCAAAGTAAAATAAAAGCTCGAAAGCAAGTAAGCATCATGACATGAAATTTAAAAATAAATGCTCAAAAACACACACTAAAAACTAACAACAACAACAACAAAACAGAGATTCATGTTGTGTCATACGTGTGTCAGTAGGGAAGAGCATATCTGAAGCAAAATTCTAGACTAAAATGCTGTGGCTGTGACTGAAATATCTGCCAGTCTATTTCATTCTGCAAGCTGCCATCTGATTCTGGTGAACTTCAGTTACACATTACAGCTGGGGAAATTTGGGGAGGGGAGGGGGAGGGGAGGGGGGGAGAGAAATTCAGCCATTCACCGAATAACTAGACCACACAAGTCACCATCTTGGAAAGGCTGCGCGTTCACACGTCACTGTAAGCACAGATAAATAAAATTAGTACTTCTGGATGACTGAACCACGGTAACTTAAATCACATGATGACATATACTTGCACAATTAACCACTGCATTAGTACACTTAATCACAGCTGTGGTTTTAAGGACACTGTCTTATGGCTTGTCCGCCCATTGTCAGTGAAACAGCAAGAAATAGGAGGATGAGGAAGGGACAGAGCGTGCGTGTCGGTGCAGAATCAATCTGGTGGTGACAGTAAGGTTTCAGGCAGGGTGTAGGCCCCCTCTGTTATTTCCCTGACGTCTTGCAATCAGGCATCTGCCAGTGCCTCTCCTGAAAAACTCTCCTTAAAAGCAGTTTAACCGAC
>OY757542.1:3339721-3349721 GCA_963584105.1 Alviniconcha strummeri
AGAAAATTCGCATGTTTTGTTTTGTCCAAATAAATAGCGTTCTTTTGAGCTTTTTCTGTATTTGGTCTAAAATAAATAAACATGTGTTATGTTTTACTGCAAAGGTAAACTACAGTACGTCGACCCGGAAATAAACGTCAAACTCGCTGTTACAACAAGTCGTATGCTAGTTCATGGATGAAGATGGATCGAGGCTCTGGAGAAAACGAAGGTGAAGTGAGAATCAGGAAAGAAATCCCGGCGGTTGTGGAAGCGTGCGGCAAAGCCATAATCTGACCTACTCCAGATTTTAAAGGGAGAACCTTTGATAGCTTTACGTTCTTAACAGAGTCAGAGGGGGGACCTTATTTTCTGCGTCTGCTTTAAGCCAGTGAGGGAGGGAGTAGGGTGAGATGTTGTGTTGCTTCTCCAATTAATCAACTGGTCCGTTTGTCAACAAACACTACCGCTGCTAGCTGAGCTAGAGCAGTGCGCGTTGAGAATATGGCACCTGTTTTCAGCCCTATTTGTTTTGTTGATGGGAACTCCGGTGCAGTTCTTTGGCTGCTCTGCGCTGGGGTTGGTCGGACAGCAAAGCTGCTGATCGTAATTGCCAATCCCGGGAAATTAGACGTGAGCGCGTTTGGCCCAGAGAAAGGCTGGTAATGCTGCAGTGGTAAGCGGACGGACGGACCGAGCCGGCCGGGTTCGAATCCTCTTCTGCTGGTGTCTCTAAGTTCAATGTTGCTTTACGTCCACAGAGATCATAAGGACTTCCGTTTTTTTTTTTCTCTCTCTCTCTCTCTCTCTTTTTTTTTTTTTTTCCTTTTTAGGGACGGGGAGTCAGAACGGCCACCTCGACTTTCACTCAGCTCCTGAGTTCTCAAGCCTGGTGTCTCTTCAAGTTCTCTGTTTACTGCTTTACGTCCACAGAGATCACAAGGACTATTTTTTAGGGACGGGGAGCCCAGGACGGCCACCTCGACTTTCACTCAGCTTCTGAGCTTTCAAGAAAGGTGTTTCTGTGCCAAAGCTGTGCTTTGTTGACAGCCCCTTCTTCTTCTTGCGTATAGTGTCCAATTTCAGCATTATGAAGACTCTGTTACTTTTAGTGCATGTTGCGTTATTTCAGTTTTTCAAAAATCCACCGAACTCTCACATGGACTACAGGATCTTTAACGTGCGCGTGTGATTTATTTTTCTTCACACGTATACACACTGGACACCTCCGTTTATTCTCTAATCCGAAAGATTTTTGTGGAGTCTGCACAGAATTTGACTCGGGAGAAATCTCAGGGCGGGCACAAAGCTAGCACCTAACGGTCACTCGTCCATTTGGTGACCACGCTCGAACGTGCTTTACTTTGGTTTTGAGAGTGAGTATATAGTACTCTAAGACTTGCTCTTGTTCTCTCTCTCTCTTGTGTAGTGATTTACCGCCCATGTTTAAAGGGGCAAAGAAGCAAAGAAGCATGACGGGTTCTAATCGGTCGGACCTGGATTTCTTTTTTAGCCACAACGGTTGTTGTTGTTTTCAGTTAATATTTCAACCCGGCCTTCCTCTGTCTAGATCGCCTCCCTCCCCCTCCCCCCCTCCCGCCTCCCTCTCTTTCTCCCACCGCCCCCACCTTTCCCCCGGCCTCCCTCTCTTTCGATCCGGCCTATTCCCCCCCCCCCCCCCCCCGCTACCCCCCTCCCCGCTGTTCCAGCCTCCCTCTCTTTCTCCCACCGCCCTCCACCATTCCCTGGCCTCTCTCTCTTTCAATCCGCCCCCTGTCTCTCCCCCGCCTTCCTCTTTCTCGATCTGTCCCCTTCGCCCCCCCCCCCCTCTCTCTCTTTCGACCCGCCCCCCGCCCCCCGCCTCCCTCTTTCTCGATCCGCCCCCCTCTCTCTCTTTCAATCCGCCCCCTTCTCTCCACCGGCCTCTCTCTCTTTCAATCCGCCCCCCTCTCTCCACCGGCCTCCCTCTCTTTCGATCTGCCCCCCTCTCTCCACCGGCTTCCCTCTCTTTCGACCCGGCCCCCTCTCTCCCCCGCCTCCCTCTTTCTCGATCCGCCCCCTCGCCCTCCCTCTCTCTCTTTCGATCCGCCCCCCTCTCTCCACCGGCCTCCCTCTCTTTCGATCTTCCCCCATCTCTCCACCGGCCTCCCTCTCTTTCGACCCGGCCCCCTCTCTCCACGGCCCTCCCTCTCTTTCGAACCGGCTCCCTCTGTCCCCCGCCTCTCTCTTTCTCGATCCGCCCCCACTCGCCCTCCCTCCCTTTCTTTCGATCCACCGCCCTCTCTCCACCGGCCTCCCTCTCTTTCGACCCGGCCCCTTTCCCTCCTGCTCCCTCCATGTCTCCCCCCCCCCTCTTCACCCGCCTCCCTTTCTCTCGATCCACCCCCCTTTTCCCCCAGCCTCCCTCTCTTTCGACCCGGCCCCTTTCCCTCCGGCTCCCTCCATGTCTCCGCCCCCCCCCCCCCCCCCCACTCCGCGCCTTGCCGCCTCTCTCTCGATCCGCCTCCCGTTTCTCTCTTTCTCGTTAACCCTACGATGGGTGAGCAAACGGCGTAAGGCTTCACACTTCCCTCCCTTGTTCAACGTGTGTCGCCTCTGACACACGAGCCAACATCCTGTATGTTAATGAGGAAGCCCTGCAATGAAATTTGATTGGTGGAAACGTCAAGCAGAGAGGGGAGATAACCCCCAAGTGCTGGTAATGGGTAATATTAAATCTGGCGCTGCTCACTCTGGCGGAAGCTGCAGTCGCAGACTCTGCTTTAACCGAATTACCGTATGTTTACCTCGTACTAACACACATTACTCTCTGAATGATAGCAGATAGAACTGTTGCTGTGGTCTCGGCTTTGTGAGAGTCAAGTTTATTTGTTTAATCTTTCGAAATTAAATTCACTGCTGAGTGTGTGTTTTTTTAATCAACAGAAAAAGAAAAGAAAAAGAAAAAGAAAAAAATCGTTGAACTGTACCAGAGGAATCTGAAGAGAAAACAGTTCATTATTCTAAATATTGATGGATGGTCTTTGAGGCATAATATAATTTCAAAACTTTCGTAAAACAACCAGATTTATTACTTGTTTTAAAATCTCGGAGGAAAAAAGAAGAAGTAAAGACAGAAAAAGACTAAAGAAACAGAACAGGGCGATACAGATTACATGTTAAAAAAAAAAAAAAAAAAAATCACAACTGCTCAGGGCAATAACTAATATCAGACGTATCCCCACGTACTTTGCAAGCTTATCCATACCTATATTGTTTTAACCCGTGCAAGTTGTCCAGACTATTCACGTGATCGAACAGAACGTGGAAACTCCAAGGAGGAGGTGAGTCGATCGTGTTTTGCTCAGGATCTTCAGTTTTGCAGTCACCGGCCGTCTCTCGCCATGGAAAGGTCTTTCGAAAGTTATTTCCAAGACCACCGTAGCGTTGCCCCGGAAGGGCTCGATCCCCACCCACAGCCGCGGGCCACCCCAATTCTGACTTCTGCGCCGTCCCCGAGTCGCTACAGCACCAGCTGGTTGCTAGGCGGGTCCGCCCCAGTAGTGCCGGAGCCCGGGGTGGTGCCCCGAGTTGCCCCGGCAAGCCCTACACAGGTAAGCGTGCGTGGTTTGAATCTATTACGGCCCCTTAATGTCTGTTGTCAATCGTCACTCTGTTGTTGTTCTTGTGTGTGTGTGTGTGTGTGTGTGTGTGTGTGTGTGTGTGTGTGTGTGTGTGTGTGTGTGTGTGTGTGTGTGTGTGTGTGTGTGTGTGTGTGTGATATTTCTTTTGGATGTTTTCTTCCATTTTTGTGTTACTCGTGTGTGTGTGTGTGTGTGTGTGTGTGTGTGTGTGTGTGTGTGTGTGTGTGTGTGTGTGTGTGTGTGTGTGTGTGTGTGTGTGTGTGTGTGTGTGTGTGTGTGTGTGTGTGTGTGTGTGTGTGTGTGTGTGTGTGTGTGTGTGTATTGTTATAGTGATTTTTTTGTCTATTGCCAACTGTCCTCTGTCACCCTTTTGCCCACTATCAGTCGTCTCTTTTTTGTTTTGTTTTGTTTGTTTGTTGTTTAGTTTTTTGCTTGTAATGTTAATCGTCACTCTTTGTGATTGCCAACCGTAGACTTTTTGTCTATTGTCAACGCGTCACCTACTGGTCTATTGTCAGCAGTCACTTTTTTGTCTATTGTAACCTTTCACCTTTTTGTCTGTGGTCAACCATCACCTTTTTGTCTATTGTAAACTATTACTTTTTTGTCTATTGTCAAATATCACCTTTTTGACTGCGATCAACCATCACCTTTTTGTCTATTGTAAACTGTCACCTTTTCGTCTATTGTAAACTATCACCCTTTTGTCTGTTGCAAACTATCACCTTTTTGTCTATTGCAAACTATCACCTTTTTGTCTATTGTAAACTATCACTTTTTTTGTTTCTGCGATCAACCATCACCTGTTTTGTCTGTTGTAAACTGTCACCTTTTTGTCTGTTGTAAACTATCACATATTTGTCTATTGTAAACTATCACCTTTTTGTCTGTGATCCACTATCACCTTTTTGTCTGTTGTAAACTGTCACCTTTATGTCTGTTGTAAATTGTCACCTTTTTGTCTGTTGTAAACTGTCACCTTTTTTTCTCTGTTGTAAGCTGTCACCTTTTTGTCTGTTGTAAGCTGTCACCTTTTTGTCTGTTGTAAACTGTCACCTTTTTGTCTGTTGTGAAGCGTCGCCTTTTATATCCACATCCTCACCTTTGATGAATGCTCTACATGGTACAGCACCACCAACTAGCTGTTCGTCATGATGTCAATGATAAATTTCTGCATGTTACTGGTCTGTGTGCGTGCGTGCGTGCGTGCGTGCGTGCGTGCGTGCGTGCGTGCGTGCGTGCGTGCGTGCGTGCGTGCGTGCGTGCGTGCGTGCGTGCGTGCGTGCGTGCGTGCGTGCGTGTGTGTGTGTGTGTGTGTGTGTGTGTGTGTGTGTGTGTGCGTGTATGTGTGTGAAGCGTCAACATTGTATCCTCTTTAATGTCCGTAATAATTATTCTGTTTGTTATTTTTCGTACCGGTCATCAGCTTCTTGTTCGTCGGAACTTCTTTGATAGTCTGAATACTAGTTTGCATGTTAGCCAGCATCGTCTTGTCCGCAGTAAGCTCTGTAATAACTGTTCTACGTGTTAATTTGTGTACCAGTCGTCACGTTGTCCACTTCAACGTCTGTATAATGATTATTCCACGTGCTATTGTGTATGTTAACAGCCAACTTCTGGTCCATGTTAATTTCTTGATTTTTGTGTTGCGTGTTACTTTGTCAGTTGGCTTGTGACAGCAGTTCCACGTACTGTTTTCTATACCGATCACCGAGTTCGGAAAAATAAATAAAATTGTTTGCCAGTGGTATCACTTCACGTCATGGTGATCTCTCTTGGGCTTGCAACAATGTCACAGATATTTTGTATAATACTGAAAACTTCGACTGTTAAATTAATTGTCCATAGTCCTGTGAGTAAGTTAGTATGCCTATGATTTTCTTTCTTCTTCCCTTGGATTTTTCTTCTTCTTTCTTTTGATTTTGTGTGTGTCTAATATCACCTTGCAGACATAAAATAAAACATTGAAATCCGATCTATCTTGGACCTGTGCACCTGGGCAGGTATCCACTAAGTACTGCATTAGTGTTGAACTACCTTTTCTCGAACACAACCAACACAGCCTGACTCGTCACGTCTCTTTGACACGACCTGTTCATGAGACACCTCAGTATTATTATGCGAACATTCATCTTCAAAATAGCTCCAAATACTGTAGAGTCAGGTCTATCTGTATGGCAGTATTCTCCAAAGAAACCAGAGTTCTTTGTCAATTGGATGCAGGTCTGTAAACAGCATAGGAATTAGCTTTCACCGCCCTGTTGTCTCACTGGTGTTGTTCTGCAGATATGCTGTCCTTGGCAAGGCAGGTATAAGCTCTGTAACAAGCAATACAAGGACTGACTACCACCCTGCCTATTTTCTTAGTTGTACGTGGCATGCTGCGAACACAAATTCACTCCTTGATAACGTAGTAGTTCTGTATAACGATACACCGCCTTATTGCTTCAGTGACAGTATTTTGTAAATCTACAGTCATTCTTATACACCGCCTTACTGCTTCAGTGACAGTATTTTGTAAATCTACAATCATTCTTATATACCCCCTTATTGCTTCAGTGACAGTATATTGTAACTATACAATCATTCTTATACACACCCTTATTGCTTCAGTGACAGTATATTGTAAATAGACAATCATTCTTGTCAACGTACTTACAGCCTTGTAACCAGTATAAAAATTGACTATAATTCTTTTGCCTCAGTTGTGGTATTCCGTGATTAAACAGTTGTTCCTTTGTTAACGTACAAACAGTGTGACCAGCACGAATATACAGCCTCTTTGCTTCAGTGATAGGATAGTAGTCTGCAAATATGCAGTTATTCTTATCAGCGTACTTACAGTTCTGTATCATGAGCAATGGGGCGGCGATAGATCAGTTGGTAGAGTGTCCGACAGAAAATCCAAGCGCAACACTGACGCGGGTTTGAGATCCCTGTGCGGCGAGAGATTTATCTCCCGGAGTCAATTTCCAGTGCAAACTCCAAGCACTGGTTTACGACATCCTTCCTTCAATCACTGCCCTATTTAGTTACGCCATAGGGTACAGAAAACTGTCAGCTAACGAGCAGTTTTTTGTTGGTACTCAAACTATAATAAGTTTGTTACACACAACTCAAATAAAACAAGGCGTGTCATTTATAGCCGCCAACAAAGTTTACACCAGCACAAATAAAACCACAATCGTTTGAATCGAGACGGAACTCTTTTTTTCTTTTCTTTTTCTTTTTACCCGGGTGGATGCGTCTCATGTTTACGTGCGTGCTTTGGCGCTAGGTTGCAGCTACAGGCATATTAGTACCCGAACCTTTCGGAGGGCGCTGACCGCGTCGCTGGACAGCTGCGCGGAAATAAAGAGTGCCCCTTCAGTGGCGTAACTAAATCTGGCAGAGTTTGGAGGAAGGTGCCGGAAAGCGATGCTCAGAGTGTGGAGGGTGCCGGAAAGCGATGCTCGGAGTGTGCTTCCAGCGCAGACTCTCTTTCAATGTCCATATAGCCCCCCTGTGCAATTACATGCATCAACATTCGTGCAGCCATACCCGTGTTTGGACACACGAAAATACTTTACACACTGATAAGAATGGGTAGCGCTACTCTTGAAGTAAGTAAGTAAACATGGTGCTTAACGTCCAAAGAAACCATAAGGCTTATTAGGGACGGGGAGAAGTGTGGGAGGGGGTTATGGAGGTGGAGGGAGAAGGAGATTATATACCTATCGCTACACTGTCACCACCAGAATGACTTCTGCATGAAGGTGGGCAGCAATGAGAGCCATTTTAATGTTTCATTAATTGTGAGGGACAAAGTCACAAGACAGTGTCCACAGACCACAACTTGAAGAGAAAGGAAAGCCAAAGCGGATTCGAACCGAGGTCCCCCTGCTTACCAGCCTAACGCCTTACCGCCAGGCCGCTGTGCCTTATATACCCAGACAAGGCGACCCGAATTTCCCACAAGAAAGAAGAAGAAGAAGAAGAAGAAGAAGAAGAAGAAGGAGAAAGAAAGAAAGAAACGAAATGAAAACTGACTCCCATCTCAGTTGATTGCGGCATTATGTGAATAAAAAGTGTTTTCTTGTCAACGTGAAAGCTCTGTGACCAGTATAAAAATACACTGCCCTATAATTGCTTCAGTGATAGCATTCTGCAAAATAAGCAGTTATTCCTGTCAAACGTTTACTTTCAAATCTGTGACCAGCATGATAATTATCTACCAACCTTTTGCCTCAGTTGCGGTACTTTATTGTGAATAAACATCTTTTCCATGTGAACGTACACGCTCTGCGACCTGTAGAGGAACATCCCGCCCTTATTGCGTCGGTGAAGATATTCTACAAATAATGTCAGTGTCAACGCCGATGTCCGATGTTTAGTGCAGTTCTCCATGTAGATTATAGCCACATGCTCGTTGGCGAAGTCGATGAAGGGGGTAAAGGTTGGGGGGAGGGGGGGGGTAATAAAGGAAGGGGGGTGGGTGATGGGAGGGTAATGGGACTGTGGATAGGCAAATATTCTTTCTGGTCAATGTTCGCCACTCGACAATACGTATAAGAATAGTATATACCACCCTCTTGCCTCAGTGATGGTATTCGGCAAGTAGACTGAACAATCATGCCGTGTCATGCAACGCACTAGCAGCTCTGCTGCCAGTATAAGAAGTGACTTCCATGCTATTCCTCACGCGCGCGCTACAAACAAACAAACAAACAAACAAGCAAAAAAAAAAAAAAGAAAGAAGAAGAATAAGGAAAAAAGAAGAAAGAAAACCCCCAGCAAAACAAACAAAAACAACAAAAGAAAAAACCAAAAAAACAACAACAACAAATCGGTGACAGAAAGAAAAAAAAAGAAAGAAAGAAAGATAAAAAGAAAGAAAGAAAAAAATAGGCCTGTGTATTTTTTCTGTGACATGAACTGAGAGCTTCTGGTGTTCTACCCGTGACGCCAAATCCATGCTGGTGACACAGAAGCGGCGTAGTTCAGCGGTGGGGCGCCGGACATGTCATCGAAAGGTCGCGGGTTCGAGCCCCGGAAGGAGGACTGGGAGAAATTTCTTCTCCAGGGTCGACTTTCTGTGCAGACTCCTATTTCGGTATCCGTTCCACCCCGTGTTACCGCAGTAGCACGTAAAAGATCGCGGTCATTCTGCCAAAAGTGCAGGTGGCAGGTTACAGCTATAAACACGCATGCAGGCTATACATATGTGGCTTCGAATAAAGTGATACCGTAAACTGGTTGTATGGTGTACACAGAATCTGCGCCGAGACGGCAGCAGTTACCCCTAGCACACGCCATCTAACAACGAAACAGCGCTGTCAGTACACCAGTTGGATGGGTCCTCAAAACGCGCTTTAATGGGAACAATCACTCACTGTGAATCACGTGAGCCGGTTTGGCCTAGCGGTAAGGCGTTAAGCTGGTAAGCGGAAGGACCTCGGTTCGATACCGCTTCGGCTGTCCTTTCTCTTCAAAAAGGTTGTGGTTTGTGGACACTGTCTTGTGACTTTGTCCATCACTTCTTACTGAAACATTAAAATGGCTCTGATCGCTGCCCATCTTAATGCAGAAGTCATTTTGGTGGTGACAGTGTAGCGACAGGTATATAATCTCTCTCTTCCCCCACCTCCATACCCCACTCCCCCCCCTTCTCCCCGTCGCTAATAAGCCTTATGGTTTCTGTGGACGTTAAGCACCATGTTTACTTACTGTGATTCACTCAGAGTTCAGGAGCTGTGTGAAAGTCGAGGTGGCCGTCCTGGGCTTTCTGTCCTAATGAGCCTTACGGTTTTTGTGGACGTAAAGCAGCATTGAACCGTGGTTCGGCACTGGTCACAGTTTGTACTTAATATTTCAACCCACATTCGAGGACATGAAGCTCTACATCACCATCACTGTGAATCAAATGCGACATGAGCATAGTGAGCTTGCCCGATAGCGGAGAATAGTACTGTATAAAAGCGATCATCAACAACAACAACAACAACAACATCAAACTTAACTAAAGCGTGGAAAAGCACTCACAAACCGGGGGAAAGGGCGCACAAAAAAGCATCAATGATGTAGACAACTTATAAATTCGATGCTCTGTAAATGTACTTTGACTCTCTCTTATTCCTAGGTTTTTGTTTTTAATTGAGAATCATGTTCTTTTTACCTGTTCCACGCACTCGATGAACTATTTTTGATGCCCATCTGAGGCCATTTAAAATTTTTTTTTAACCCTTTCCATGCCATCCTGACGTCATAATTATGATGTCAGTGGCAAAACTACTTTCCATCTGATTACATAATTATAGGATACTTTACAACTGTATCTTGAATTATAACGTGCAACCAAATTTTCAAAATCAGCAATTTCTGCCAGCGTAACTTTTTTTCAAGACTGTTGTTGGAAGGAA
>OY757542.1:3354721-3359721 GCA_963584105.1 Alviniconcha strummeri
ACAGACAGACAGAGACAGGCAGACAGACAGTGAGACAGAGGGTCTTCAGAAATGTTGATAGTGACTAAGTTCTGACAGCAACAAAGATAATTCCGCCACTCCATACATGATGTTCCGTGTTGTGCGGTACATGTTACTGTTTCCTATCAAAGATCTTAATAATAGCAATTAACATCATCATCATCATCATCATCATCATCATCATCATCATCATCATCATCATCATCATCATCATCATCATCATCATCATCATCATCTATACACTAGTGATAGATGACTCTCATCATCATCATCATCATCATCATCATCATCATCATCATCATCATCATCATCATCAACATCATCAACATCATCATCATCTATACACTAGTGATAGATGACTCTACAGCTGTGGCTGTTCGTCTTCTCATAGTGGATCATCTCGAAGCAAACTCTGTGCTGGACTCTGTCTTCCAGTATGTCTGTGCATGACTGTCCTCCAGTATGACTCTGTATGACTGTCCTACAGCATGACTCTGTATGACTGTCCTACAGCATGACTCTGTATGACTGTCCTCCAGTATTACTCTGTATGACTGTCCTACAGCATGACTCTGTATGACTGTCCTCCAGCATGACTGTATGACTGTCCTCCAGCATGACTCTGTATGACTGTCCTCCAGCATGACTCTGTATGACTGTCCTCCAGCATGACTCTGTATGATTGTCCACCAGTATGACTAGGCAAGAATTAGGCAAGAATTTAGGTATGATTAGGCAAGAATTAGGTATGATTAGGCAAGAATTTAATAACGATCCATTAGGCACGACAGAAAACTTCGCTTCCAGTGTTCATTCCAGTGACTTGCTCTCTAGTTTTTACGCTCTCTCCGAAGACCAAATCCTGAAACTCATTCGCGAGTCAAAGCCAACCACAGCGACCGTAGACCCGGCTCCAACCAAACTCGTTCTTGAATTCACTGACGTTCTTCTGCCTGTGTTTCAGAAAATAGTCAATCTGAGTCTCACATCTGGCACTGTGCCAGTAGCTTTCAAAAAAGCAGTGGTTAAACCATTGATAAAAAAGCCAAATCTCGACCCCGAGGTCCTCGGTAACTACCGTCCGGTGTCCAACCTACCCTATTTGTCCAAGATTCTTGAGAGAGCGGTTGCCGACCAGCTGCAGGCACACCTCGACACAAACGGTTTGCATGTCAAGTTTCAGTCGGCGTACAGACGTGGTCATAGCACTGAGACAGCCCTCCTTCGCGATACTTAACGATTTGTTGGTAATGATTGATGGAGGAAACAATGCTGTTCTTGTGTTGCTGGATCTGAGTGCTGCCTTTGACACTCTTGATCACACGTTGCTCCTCCAGAGACTTCATGCAGAAATCGGCCTGGATGGTTCCGCTCTTGATTGGTTCTCATCATACTTGTCGTGCAGGTCACAGCAAGTCCTTGTAGGACATGCCCTTTCAGCAGAAACGCCCCTTCTTTGTGGCGTTCCGCAGGGATCGGTGCTCGGTCCTCTTCTCTTTTCTCTTTACACTAGACAGTTGGCAGACCTTATTGATAAGTTCTGCATAGACTATCACTTTTTTGCCGACGATTCCGAACTGTACTCGTGCCTACCAACTGAACCTGAGTCTGCGCTGAGTGCGTTGAGAAATGTTGAGTCGTGCTGTCGACAGATAAAAATATGGATGACGAAAAACAAACTGAAACTCAATGAGCAAAAAACTGAAGTACTCCTCTGTGGGCCATCATCTAGAAGAGAAACTGTCCCTGTTGACTGCCTTTCAGTTGGCGAAGCGTCCATTCCGTTCTCCAACGTGGTGAAAACACTTGGAGTAACTTTGGACGCGGAGCTTTCCATGGAACAACATGTCTCAGCAGTTGTCTGATCTTGCTTTTTCCACATCAGATCTCTGAGTAAAGTCCGTCCATACATCACCTACAAAGCTGCAAGCAGCATTGCTGTCTGTCTGATTTTGTCAAAGCTTGACTACTGCAATAGCCTTCTGTCGGGACTGCCCCAGAAACAGATTAAACGTCTACAGGCAGTGCAAAATGCTGCTGCAAGAACTGTCATGAAATGCAAAAAAACAGATCACATCACTCCCATTCTTAGGCAGCTTCATTGGCTTCCTATCCAGAAACGGATCCGCCACAAAATTCTCTCTGCCACTTACCGGTCAGTTCATGATAACACCCCCCTCTACCTCTCTGATCTTCTCCAAAAACACAACTATTCTCGCCTTCTCAGATCAGCATCTAGATCTCTCCTTGATGTTCCCGGGCCCAGGGATTTCAAGACAAAGCGGTACGGCCAGCGAGCCTTCAGATATGTCGCTCCCTCCCTCTGGAATGTCCTCCCCGAGAGCATCAAGGAGAAGGACTCCATTCAGTCTTTCAGACCTTCGCTGAAAACCCATTTCTTTACCCAGGGATGATAGTCAATGCGATTGTGTACGTGCGCCGGCGATGGTGTGTGTGTTAAGTGAAGCTGATGTTGCCGTAATTACTGTGTGTGTGTGTGCGTGCGTGCGTGCGTGCGTGCGTGCGTGCGTGCGTGCGTGCGTGCGTGCGTGCGTGCGTGTGTGTGTGTGTGTGTGTGTGTGTGTGTGTGTGTGTGTGTGTGTGTGTGTGTGTGTGTGTGATTCTTTTTTCTGTTATCATTATTTATAACTCTGTATATATTTTTATATTTAACTGTTATGTATAGTTCCACTTTTGGAAAGGGGTAGGTGGGTATGAGTGCATGTCCTTTGGTAGTTTTAGCTTGCGAGAGCTTACATGTGTGCACTGTGTGTATCTGGCGCTGTGAACACGCAAGGTTTTGTGTGGAAGGTTTTTATGCGCTATATATAAATTTTCATTCATTCATTCATTCATGACTCTGTATGACTGTTCGCCAGTATGACTCTGTGTGGCTGTCCTCCAGTATGCCTCTGGATGACTGTCCTCCAGTATGCCTCTATATGACTGTCCTCCAGTATGACTCTGTATGACTGTCCTCGAATATGACTCTGTGCTAGACTCTGTCCAGCATGACTCTGTGTGGATGTCCTGCAGTATGTCTCTGTATGACTGTCCTCCAGCATGACTCTGTATGACTGTCCTCCAGTATGACTCTGACTGTCCTCCAGTATGACTCTGTATGACTGTTCTCCAGTATGACTCTGTGTGGCTGTCCTCCAATATGCCTCTGTATGACTTTCCTCCAGCATGACTCTGTATGACTGTCCTCCAGTATGCCTCTGTATGACTGTCCTCCAGTATGACTCTGACTGTCTTCCAGTATGCCTCTGTATGACTGTCCTCCAGTATGATTCTGTATGACTGTTCGCCAGTATGACTCTGTGTGGCTGTCCTCCAGTATGCCTCTGTATTACTGTCCTCCAGTATGACTCTGTATGACTGTCCTCCAGTATGACTCTGTATGACTGTCCTCCAATATGACTCTGTGCTGGACTCTGTCCAGCATGACTCTGTCCAGCATGACTCTGTGTGACTGTCCTCCAGTATGACTCTGTATGACTGTCCTCCAATATGACTCTGTGCTAGACTCTGTCCAGCATGACTCTGTGTGGCTGTCCTCCAGTATGACTCTGTATGACTGTCCTACAGCATGACTCTGTATGACTGTCCTCCAGCATGACTCTGTATGACTGTCCTCCAGTATGACTCTGACTGTCCTCCAGTATGATTCTGTATGACTGTTCTCCAGTATGACTCTGTGTGGCTGTCCTCCAATATGCCTCTGTATGACTTTCCTCCAGCATGACTCTGTATGACTGTCCTCCAGAATGCCTCTGTATGACTGTCCTCCAGTATGACTCTGTATGACTGTCTTCCAGTATGCCTCTGTATGACTGTCCTCCAGTATGATTCTGTATGACTGTTCGCCAGTATGACTCTGTGTGGCTGTCCTCCAGTATGCCTCTGTATTACTGTCCTCCAGTATGACTCTGTATGACTGTCCTCCAGTATGACTCTGTATGACTGTCCTCCAATATGACTCTGTGCTGGACTCTGTCCAGCATGACTCTGTCCAGCATGACTCTGTATGACTGTCTTCCAGTATGCCTCTGTATGACTGTCCTCCAGTATGATTCTGTATGACTGTTCGCCAGTATGACTCTGTGTGGCTGTCCTCCAGTATGCCTCTGTATTACTGTCCTCCAGTATGACTCTGTATGACTGTCCTCCAGTATGACTCTGTATGACTGTCCTCCAATATGACTCTGTGCTGGACTCTGTCCAGCATGACTCTGTCCAGCATGACTCTGTATGACTGTCTTCCAGTATGCCTCTGTATGACTGTCCTCCAGTATGATTCTGTATGACTGTTCGCCAGTATGACTCTGTGTGGCTGTCCTCCAGTATGCCTCTGTATTACTGTCCTCCAGTATGACTCTGTATGACTGTCCTCCAGTATGACTCTGTATGACTGTCCTCCAATATGACTCTGTGCTGGACTCTGTCCAGCATGACTCTGTCCAGCATGACTCTGTGTGACTGTCCTCCAGTATGACTCTGTATGACTGTCCTCCAATATGACTCTGTGCTAGACTCTGTCCAGCATGACTCTGTGTGGCTGTCCTCCAGTATGACTCTGTATGACTGTCCTACAGCATGACTCTGTATGACTGTCCTCCAGCATGACTCTGTATGACTGTCCTCCAGCATGGCTCTGTATGACTGTCCTCCAGCATGACTCTGTTTGAGCGTCCTCCAGCATGACTCTGTACGACTGTCCTCCAGCATGACTCTGTATGAGTGCCCTCCAGTATGACTCTGTATGACTGTCCTCCAATATGACTCTGTGCTAGACTCTGTCCTGCATGACTCTGTGTGGCTGTCCTCCAGTATGACTGTATGACTGTCCTCCAGTATGACTTCGTATGACTGTCCTCCAGTATGTCACTGAATGACTGCCCTCCAGTATGACTCTGTATGACTGTCCTCCAGTATGACTCTGTATGACTGTCCTCCAGTATGATTCTGTAGGACTG